>JBBBWG010007513.1:0-25126 GCA_037176905.1 Azolla pinnata | reverse complement strand
CCTTGTGCATCTACATCTATTCCAGATCGAGTATTTCCGCCGCCACCTCCAGTCTACCTTGCAGAAGGACCAGAATAGAAAGTTCAAGCTATTTTGGATTCAAAAATCATGCGCAATAAGTTATACTATCTTGTGGACTGGCTTGGGTACATGCCTAATTATCGAACATGGGAACCTGCGGAGAATGTTGCTAATGCTCCTAAACTCTTAGAGGAATTCCATCGAACTTATCCTAATAAGCCAGGTCCTTCCTCTCGTGATGCGACTCGTGAAACTCGTCGTCAAAGGAGGGAGATAGTATCATGAGTACTAGTACAAAAGGCTTATGTGTGAAGTCGAACCTATGACCTATGGCTACATAAGCTCAAGTCTTATCCATCATACTACCTAACTTCAATCAATAAATATTATATTTTAGTATTTGATAATATTTTTAAGAATTACCATATTAACGTTAAAAACAACTTGCGAGGTCAGTTGATATCGCAGGTCGTCTGAGCCACTACGTGGCATTCATGCATGCAAGCCACGTAACGAGCATGCATGCTAGCCACATGGCAAGCATGCATGCAAGCCACGTGGCGAGCATGCATGAGGCTAGAAACAGTATAAATACTGAGCTAGTCTCAGTATTGAACCATTCCGGTTCAGCGCCAGTCTTCGGCGCCTTGTACTCCAAGTCTCCTGGTAATACAAATCTTGTCTTCTTGTTCTTATCTGGTTTTTTTCTGGTCGTGTTCGTGTCTTCCAAGTCAATCGTTGTCAACGAGCTCCGACCGTGACAATTTCTTGTACAAACTTTAGTTCAATTATATATTCAAACATTTAGTGCTTGTAATATATTTCATGTTTTAATTTGAGAAGTATACTTTGATTGGTTAAAAATATGATTTAAAGTATTCAATTAATTGCCAAAAATTCCAACACCAGACCATCATACATCAAGATATATATCAGTAAACATGCAATAAATTTGCAGCTAATGCACACTAAATTAGCATTAAAATGTCTAGCAAACAAGCAATAAATCAATAGTTTTAACACAACAAAATTGCAACAAATAAGCGTCTAATTTGCAATGAATTTGTGTCCAATTTCCAGTAAACATAGCATCAAATTTGCAATAAAACTTGCATACAATTTTTAGAAAAACTCGCGTAAAATTAGCAATAAAATTCCCATGAACTTTGCAAAAAAACTCGCATAAAACCAGAAAAACTCACATGAAATTCGTAGAAAAACTCGTGTAAAAAATGCAGAAAAACTCACAAGAAACTTGTAGCAAAGCTCGCATAAAAACTTCATTAAAATTCAATCAATATTGTAGTAAAGGTGGCGTAGTAAATGTAGTAAAACTCGCGGAAAATTAGTAGTAACAATAGCGTAAAACAAACAGTAAATCTCATGTCAAAGTTGCAATAAAAAACACGTAAATGATGTAGTAGAACTCGCGATAAACTAGTAGTAAAAATTGTGTCAACTTAGTAGTAAATCTCACATTAGATTAACAGTAAAACTTTTGTCAATTTTGTAGTAAAATTCTCATCCATGTTTTAGTAAAAAATTGCATCGGAGCTCAAATTGCATGGCAAAAGTTTTATGTCCTTTGCCACAAATTTTGCCGCGCTATTTTTTGAACTTTTGTTGAACAAATTTTACAACAAAATGTGTGGCAAACTCGCCAATACCTTGTAGTGTAGTTGTATGGTAGTTTCACATTAACTTGTATTCACTTGTATATTCACATGTATATGCATACATACATGCATATTCATTTGTATATGCACAGATACGAGCATATTCTCATCATCTTTGATGCATATTCATCTCTATATCATATATACATGCATATTAACTTATATATGCATGCACATAATATATGCATATTCACCTGTATATGCATGCATATGTCATACATGCATATTTGTGTGTATATGCACTTATATGATGCATATACACTTGTATATGCATAGTAGTTGCACATTAGCTTCATACTTGCTGCATATTGGTTGTATATTTGTTACATAATTGCTGCAAAGTAACTACATATTTGCCGCATAGTAACGCCACATAGTAGTTACATGATAGATGCACATTAGCATGCATTTATTTGTATATGCATACATACAAAAATATTCACATAGATATGCATACATACATGTATATTCACCTATATATTCATGCATATATGTACATTCACTTGTATATGCATATTCACCTATATATGTATACATACATGTATATTCACCTGTCTCTTACTCTCTCTCTATATATATACATACATGCATATTCATTTGTATATGTAGCTATATATACTTACATACATGCATATTAAACTGCCCTTCAATCAAGGCCAAGGTTTTGTTAAGAACTTACTAACAAAAAATAGGCTAAAAGAAATATTACTTTTCTCGATGATTAAAGTGCAACCCCACCCCAAGGGAAATGTTTATGTCCATTAATCCCAATGCCTAATCATTTCTAGGTAACTCATTCAACGAGGAACTATTATTTTGAGAAAATCTCTTAAGTGTTCCACAAGGATCATATCGAACCCAAGTGTTGTAAGAATGGCTTGACAACCAACTCATCAGTTGTTTCAAAGTCACAAATACATTAAAGTTAACATCTAAAGGGTATTGGTGGCCATAACCCCGGAATGAGTTCATGCTTGCTCCAATGTAGCCTATCATACGCCATACAACTTGCTCCAACCTCTTCGCATTTTGTGTTGTCCATGGATTATTTTCTATGTGGACCTGAACCCCTACCTTCTTTTGATGCTTGTACACAACTCGGTGCTAGTCGTTATGATTGACTAGTTCATTAAAATGGTTTGCTTTGCCTCTTATGCTAAAACCATCTCAGGAGAACAGATAGTAGATTTGTTCCTAAAGAATAGAGTTTGATTGCATGGGCTAGTAGGAACCTCGATTTATCGTGTGATGTCCTGCTTGGGTGGGCTTGCTTTTGCAATATTTATTTGTAAAGTCACGGCCAAGTTGAGCAGTTCCACTAAATTATAAAAGCTTTGTTTCCGGTGTTGCCAGCATCATTGTATCGACCTCCTACCAATGGTTGAGTTTGCCTACAATAACTCGTCACATGGATCCATTGGAAGTATTTGGTTCTTTCCAAATTACTGCTTGCATACTAGCTTTAGCACTCCAAATTTGTACAACCTTTGACAAAATAGCAAACTCGTACCCTAGAGGACACATAGCTAGCACCTATGGTTGGTTGTTCAGATACTTGGGTTTCTTCTCACCACATCTAAAGGGTCCTAGCCAATGTATCTTCTACATTTATTAGGTGATAAAAAAATAATACTAGTAAATGTCAAGGAAGTTTTGAAGAATGCATGCATACACCAGAATCTAGATATATTTAAGGAATGTTCTATGTATGGACGCAGTCCATAAGAGAGAGCTGAGAAAGTGGTCCCAAGCAAGGAGATCCCCCGGGGCAAAAGGCTGGTTTCAAAATTGGCAGCGTTGACAGAGGAGACCCAGGAGGGGTCTGTGCATTTAGTGTGGTGTAAAGAAAGATGAAACCAAGGCCACACTATACAGCCCATGAATGCAGCTTTGCAACAGACAAAATCTCGCTTAGTGCAACACATGAGCAGTGCAACTAGAAAGAAAGATGCGGTAGAAGAACAAGTTTCTTAGAATAAAGAAGGCCTTGGTAACTTTGAGCCGATAATGTGAGATCCTTCAAATGTGCCCTTCAGGAAACAATATCATCTACAGTACCAAGTAGGTCTATGGCTCGAACGGTCGATCTATGTATCAACTGGGAACACCAAACAGAATATGCATGTGTTTTTCTTTTTCTTTTTTTTGCATTGGGAGAAAAGCCTGCCTGTGTTCTTCTTTTTAGGGGTACATAATGCATGCACACATGGAAGCATTCGAATTGTTGTTTCTTTTGAGCGCACCCGCGTGTTGCGCATGGGTTTCTTTATTCTTTTCGGGAAAGAGAATGGGGGGAAGGGCGGTCAGAAGAAGAGAGAACTCATCAACTTCTAAGCATGTCTATCTATGTGTGTACAATACATATAGATATACAATTACCCCCACCCATCCATCGTTCGAGAAGGAAGAAGAAAGTGGATCGATCCAACTGTGGTATCTAACGTCTTTGATGAATGAACTTGTCTTGTTGTCGAGCTTTACGCTTCTACAAGTACAAGCACACACATATGCGACACTACCAAGTTATTGTG
Organism: Azolla pinnata; assembly: GCA_037176905.1. Classification (NCBI taxonomy): domain Eukaryota; kingdom Viridiplantae; phylum Streptophyta; class Polypodiopsida; order Salviniales; family Salviniaceae; genus Azolla; species Azolla pinnata. The sequence goes on along the minus strand of JBBBWG010007513.1, from coordinate 20,898 downwards.
TTTTGGCATTTACGCAAAATGTACGTATAATAATAGATGTGCTTCGGATGTGGACGGGATGGCCATGAATGAATCAGGGCAGGGCACAAGAGAAGGAAGGAAGGAAGGAAGGAAGGATTGTTTGTGTGTCTGCAAACATTACATTACGACAGTCCCGACCTTGGCAGCGAGATTCGTGCCTCACATTCAAATCTGCTTGTCTCTATGTATGTACATGCATGCATACTCCACCCATGGCCCATAGAAGAGGGTCATTCATGGGAGCAGAGAAATGTTACGACTTTAATTAAAAATATAAAGAAGATGGGGATGGGATCCGACAACACAGAGAAAATGCCTCCGACCTTCCAAACCAAACCCTAGATTACGATGACAAGGACCAAGCCAAGGAAAGGAAGCCTTCTTCACTCACTCAATCTAGTGTGTGTCTGTGTGTGTAATGTATGTATGCACGTATATATGGATGTATGTACGTGCGTATGAGTTGTAAAGCTACCTCCTCCCCATCCGACGACAGCGACCTTTCTTCTGCGGCCAATTCTTTTACTCGTTCTTTCCTTCCAAGTTCCTTCCTTTTCCTTCATTGAGCGAGGACTAGAGTTAGATAAGAACACACATATATATGTACATGAATGCTGCAGGCAGGGCAGGAGTGAGAAGGCAAGTTGGCAGAATCGGCGGCATGCCGTTCCTGCCCGCCACTCTCTCTAACGACGACGACGATGACAACAACAACAATAACAACAACATGTGATGAGCAGCAGCACTTGCATTAATTAGAGAATGCATGATGCTCATGGATGGGTGGATGGATGGATGGATGGATGACAAGAAAGAAGGACGGATGCCATTGAATGAATGACTGCAAATTACGCCAAGGAATCATCGCAATCCTTGGAGCCACACACACATCGGAGAGAGGGAGAGTTCGGTCCTTCCTTTGTCTTGCTTGCTTGCTTGCTTGCTGTCTTCTCACGGTCCACCAGCACCCATCCACCCACCTGCTCTCTCAACAAACACTAACACTCTCGAGTCTGGACGGATGGATGGATGGATGGTCCACTCACCTCCCTCTCTCTCCATCCATCCATCCATCCATCCATCCATCCATCCATCCATCCATGTAAATAAATGCTTTCGCTACCAATACGTACTACTCAATCGGGAACATTGCATACCGTATGTATGTGTATACGTATGTATGTGTGGCGTATGCATGTAGTATGTTCGTACCTACGTACGTACGGATGCAGAAGAAGGAAGAAGAAGATGCCCACCCATGTCACCTTGTCCACAAAAATACACACACTTTCTCGCTCTCATCCTAGTTTGTTGTATCTTCTGTCTAATGGGCCGATTTTGGTCTTAGAAGACGTTAATTGATCTCTTTCTTTCTTTCTTTATCCATCCATTTCTTTCCATTCTTTCTCCGTGGATGGATGGATGGATGGATGGATGGATGGATGGATGGATGGATTGATGGGTGGATGGATGGCACTGTTGCATCCCCAGCTTTGAAGGAATGGAATGGATGATGCATGCTTCCATGTATCTATTTATCTATGTGGGTGCGCGGGAATAGTGTGTCCATAGATACCATTCGAGAACGAAGGAACGAACGAGCTCCTCCTCCTCTGTATGTATGCATGCATGCATGTATGCATGTGTGTGGTGCATGCATGCGTGTGTCAGATCTCGGATCTCAGAGATCTCTCTCTCTCTCTCTCTCTCTCTACCACTACTACATACATACATGCGTGTCCCTTGCCCTGTCCAACATCATCTCTCCTTCTCTTCTTCTTCCTCTCCTCCTCCTACTACACATACACTACTACTACCACTACTACTAACTACGGTCTATGTCTACAATGTACATACATACATACATACATACTAGTGCCACCAGTAAGTAGAGGAATACTAGTAGTCGCTCTCTCTCTCTCTCTCTCCGTGTCTCTGTCTTTTCTTTCTTCTTCCTTCCTTTTGCATTTAATGGGGTGCAGTAAATCAGTAGCCTCTATCTAATGACCCCCCCCCTTCCTCTCTCTCTCTCTCTCTCTCTCTCTCTGTGTCCAGAGGCGAGGAGAGGATAGAGGCTAGAGCCATATCCATCAAAAAACAAAAACCTTGTGCAAGTGAAGGAGAGCTGAACAGAAGAGACAGACAGAGACAGGAAGAAAGAAAGGGCAGACAAGACAGGCTGAAAGAGGAGAGAGAGAGAGAGGGACCGCACAGAAAGGGAGAGAGAGAGAGAGAGAAAGAGAGGGCGAGCAGAAGAGAAGCATAACATCGAGAAAAAGATGGAGGAGGCACAGAGCGAGCGAGAGTAGTAGTAGTACTACTACTCTACATAGTGCTTCTCTTCTCTCTCTAGCATTGCCCTGCAGGGCCTGCAGCAGCAGCAGCACGCTCTGTCGAATCTACTAGCTTCTTCCCTTGTTCCTTGTATACACAAACCCTCCTTACCACTTTCTTTCCAGTTCCATCGAATTGAGTGTTGCAGAAAACCTCCCTCTTCCTCTGCTCCCTCCCCACATGAATGAATGAACCTCACACTGTTCTGCTGCTACTTCGCCCACCCATTCCTGCTCCCGTAAAACGGTGGTGATGGTGCGATACAAACACCGAGGCAGACGCGCCATAGAAGAAGAAGAAGAAGAAGAAGGAGAACCAGACCTCTTTCACAGCAGAAAAAAGAGAGAAAAGCACCAGAAAAAGAAAAGACTAAAGCCAAGCCAAGCCAAGCTAAGCCAAGCCACTTGAAAGCCTTCAAGGGAAGGCCTCTAGAGACATAGACAGTTTGGAAAAGGAAAGAAAGGAAACCCAAAGCAGATCTTTCCCTGGCATACATAGATCTCCCCGGACGCGGACCCCCTCCCTCCCTCTGTGTGTGTGCGTATGCGTGTGTGTGTGTGTGTACGTACCCTTCAATCTGCTGTGCTGTGTGAGAGAATTCGGGCAGAGAAGAAAGAAGATGGTGTAAGGTGTAGGGTTAGGGTAAGATGGTTATGGTGAAGATGCAGCGCAGCTCAGGAGGATGGTGATTAGCAGGAATTGAGGCCAAGCGAGTTGGGGAAGATGAGGATGGGCGGTTGCAGCAAAGGAGGAGGAGGAGGAGGAGGGGGGAAGGGCGGTGCTGCTGCCAGCAGCAGCAACAGCAACAGCAACAGCAACAGCAACAGCAACAGCAACAGCAACAGCAGCAGCAGCAACGGAGGGGCAAGTGCCATCGCCATCGCCGCCGCCTCCACCACCACCAACAACAACAGCAACAGTAATGGCGGCGGCGTCGGCGGCAGCTTGGATTGTGGCAAGTATGCGAGATACAGCCAGGAGCAGGTGGAGATCTTGGAGCGTGTGTACAGCGATTGCCCCAAGCCCAGCTCCTCCCGCCGCCAGCAGCTCATCAAGGACTGCCCCATCCTCGCCAACATCGGCCACAAGCAGCTCAAAGTCTGGTTCCAGAACCGAAGGTATGCATCTACCCCGAAACATGTGTTACACGCACTGTATCCATCCATCCATCCATCCATCCATTCATTCATTCATTCATGGAATGGAGCTTTTGCTGGAGTCCGAGATAGATGGCGCATGCTCCCAAGACCTAATATATAGATAGATAGATAGATAGATAGATAGATAGATAGAGAGAGAGAGCAAGCGAGCGAGAGAGCAACCCCTCTTCTCTGAAATCCAATCGATTGTCTCATTCCATGATGATGCATCTTCATTGTATACTTTGCATCAATCTTTATCATTTTATGTATACTATGGTCCCTCCCTCCCTCCCTCCCTCCCTCCCTTTCCCCCCGCCAAATCTATGCGTGTCTCCCGTTTGCATCTTTGATGAACTTCTCCCTCGCCTTTCCCTTCCGAATTTGGTAGTGGAGCCCTCCAAACTATGCTAGGATTTGCTTCCATTTCTGTTTGCAGCCTTCTCTCCTCAAAGAACCCCGATAAACCTATCCTATCCCCGGTGCTCCTTGCTCATCGGATCCAGATGATGCATCTAAGAGCAGTTTTGTTTTCCTCCTGTTTTTTCTCTTCCCATCTTGCAGGTGCAGAGAGAAGCAAAGGAAAGAGACGAGCCGGCTCCAGACCTGGAATTCTAAGCTGAACGCAATGAACCAGCTTCTTCTGGAGGAAAACGAGAGGCTGCAGAAACAGGCTGCTCAACTAAGCTCAGAGAACCAATACCTCCGGCAACAGCTGCATTTACAACGACCCAATGTGGATATGACTCCTCATGTTGTGAACCCGGTGTGTTTGTCTCTGTCTCCGTATTCCTACTGTGCGGGTATTTATTAGTGCAATGTTTGCGGTCTTCATCTTCGGTATATTGCCCGATAAGTCTGAGGCCCATCGTGCTCCTCACTATCACCATTCCCACAGTGTTGGTTGGTTGGCATTGATAAGTGTGATGGTTGGATTGTAATGCTCTGCTCATCTTTTGTGTAACTTAGGATTCTTAGAGTTGCATTTTGCCTCCCACCATGACCATGACCATTCCCACTGTTGGAGTCCGTGTACTAGCTTAGCTCACCGTGATGAGGAGTCGTTTCCTCTAACCCACATGGACATAGCCCACATTATAAGCTCACCATGCAGGAAATTGGGGGCATCAATGTTCTGTTTTCTAACGCTTACAAATGATTATTTTCCTTGAAGAATGAGAACTAAAATCCACCTCATAGGTCATCATGGCCACAACTGATACGAGCTCTGAGTCGGTGGTTACGAGTGGACAGCATCAGCACTCTCCGCCACATCCATCGCAAGAATGGAGCTTATCCCAGTATGTATCTGTCGCAGATTGTACCTCTTTTTTGGATTTATCACCAGATGGACAATTGAACTTAATTGGGATCCTCTGTTCCATGACTGCGATTTCGTTACCATTGGCAGGCTATCCACCATTGCAGAAAAGACTTTGGCAGAGTTCTTAGCCAAGGCTACAAGCAGTGTGGTAGATGGGATCCCGTTGCCCGGGATGAAGGTAAAGGATTCTCACAAAGAATTTGCTTTGGGCATGCCCTCATATACATACATATGCTCACATACATGTATCTACATGGTCAAAGCATGCAAATACAGATATACATGTACCTGCACATATTTATATCTTTATATATTTCTATGTATGTACATACATGGATTGACAGTCAGGCTTACACTACAGTAATATTTAGTGGAAGATATGTGTTGCGACATCACAGTTTGATGACGCGCATATTATTTCCGGTTGTTTCAGCCTGGTCCGGATTCCATTGGAGCTTTTGCTCTGACAAGGTTAAATGGAGGAGTCGCTGCCCAAGCATGCGGCCTCATTGACCTTGAAGCTTTTAAGGTAAAATTGTAAGCTGGTGGATACCCATGTTAGTTTCTAAGTTTCTTGATCTCATCTCTGAGCATCCATGTATTCCAGGTAGCCGAGATAGTAAAGAATAGGCCATTGTGGCTTCAAGATTGCAGGAGACAAGATGTGCTAGCTAGCTTTACTGCTGATCGTGGTGGCTTGGTAGAGCTTGTGCACACTCAGGTTTCTTTTCTCTATGGTGCTTGCAGATCTCAATGTTTCTTATGTATATTACTCATTAGAACCTCTTCAATACTCTTTCAACTCACCGTTTCAGATGTATTCTCCTACAACGCTACTCGATGCACCTCGTGACTTTTGGACTCTTAGATATACTTGCTGCATGGAAGATGGAAGCTTGGTTGTAAAGTGTTGTTCCAGCATGATCATATCCTCTCAACTCTCTTCATTTGTTCTTCCACAGAGTTGTTAAACAAGGAATGCAATGCAATTCAATGTTTTTCTTGCAGATATGTGAAAGGTCTCTAGCTGCAGGACAAGGTATACAAGAAATCCCTATAATGCAGGGATTTGTGAGGGCTGAAATGTTTACAAGCGGTTTCTTGATAAGACCCTATGAACAAGGTGGATCAATGGTGATGGTGATCGATGATCTCAGCTTCAAGGTGTGCAAATCTCCGACCTTGATGCAGTTTCATCATTTGTTTCCGGTCTCATGAAATATTTATGAATTTCCTTTGTTGCGCTCTTCATAAATATGCATTTTTTACAATAGTCTGGCAACCTGCTCGAAGGACTCCGGCCTCTTTACTGTACATCCACTGTCCTTGCAAGGAGAATGACTTGTAAAGTAAGTTATCCACCACAAAGCCATTCTTCATATCCATCCATCTATTGATTTATCTTGCTTAGGTATATTATTTATTTCCTCTCTTCTTCTTGCATTGAATCCATATACGCCTTTTTTTCAGGTGTTATTTCATCTCAAAAGCATTGTGAAAGAGAAGTCTGATATAGATTTAATAACCGATCCAACTGCCTCTTTGCGTGGATTCAGCCATCGTCTTATCAGGTAACTTTCTTATTCATTTTATTTGTCCGAGCTTGTATCTTCAACTGCTTCCAGTTTTTCTTACAAGGCAACTGAGACTCTTTTGGCTTTCAGAGGTTTCAATGATGCTATAAATAGTTTTCCTGATGAAGGCTGGGTTTCTATAATAAATGATGGTCCGAGTACCGTCAGTATTTACATTAATCCACCATCAAATGCGAAGCATATCGGAGGCATGGAGGCTGGGCCTAGAAATAGAAGTGGTATTCTATGTGCAAAGGCCTCTTTGTTGTTACAGGTTAGTTTGGGAAGTGTTTACATAGTGCAGACCTGGTGATGTTATACAGCCTTTTTTCCTTTTCTTGACTTTGTCAGGATTGGCATGTAAATTGTACAGGGTGTTCCTCCTCCCCTGCTTCTATCTTTCCTGAAGGAAAGATGGATTTCATGGGCAGATTTTGGCACTGACATAAGCCAATCGGATTTTACAAGGATGAATATGAATGATTTGTCAAAGAAAAAATTTAGCTCAGTTCGAGTACTTCATCCAATTATAGGGCAAGAAGAGGTCAGTCATATAATTTCTGAAGGCTTTTGTCTCTTGGTCATTCGTTTGTATGCGAAAGGAAATATAGTAGAAAAGTTCAATTTCTGTTTCTGTATCAGGTCTTAGAAGTAGTGAGAGTTCAACGGAGGAATGATGAGGTCTTTCAAGAAAACTTCTTGCTTCAGGTATACATCAGTAATCACCACAGTGAATGTAGGTTCAAGAAAGCATGTTGATATCGATATTCATGTTTTAATTTTGGCATCTCTACTCTCAAATTCTTAAACTATGGTGGTTTTCAAACTCATGAAGCTTTGCAGCACCATGGAGGAAATCAAAGTTGGGGAGTATGCGCAGTTAATCTTTGCACCCATCGATGCGTCCGTCCCAGATGATGCTCTGCTTCTTCCATCTGGATTCAGAGTTGTGCATTTAGGTGGCCATAAAGTATGTGTATTCTTTTCCTGATGCTCCACTCTCCAAAGTGTTATCAATGCATTCTTAGAACTTACGGTATTATTCGTGGTGAAGGAGGATTCATCACAAACCTTGGATCTAGCATCATCGCTTGAAGAAAGGTCGAGGAACCATGGTGACAAAATGCAGCTAAGCCATGGTGTTGGTCTGCCAATGCAAGAACAAAGCTCGATTTTGACCCTTGCTTTCCAATACATGTACAAGGCTGAAAGCCGGGATGTATTGGCTTTAACCATCCAGAGGCATGTTCAAGCCTTAGTCGACATTCTTCAGCAGGCAGCCATGGGCTCACTACGCATATCTCACACAACACCTGCCATGGCTGGGCAGGATGCTCTGGTTCTTGTACAACAGATTGTGGATAGTTACAGGTATCAATCTATATATGAGAAAACTCAGTTTAAACACCCCTAATTTCGTGAGCTGGTTTTCCAGACGGCCACTCAAGCCTTTGAAAACTCGTGAAACACCCTTAATGTAGTTTATCGCCACCGCCTTGTTGGTTTTCAAAAACTCCAGGGCTTTTCTAGTAAATTTCTGCGTGGAATTTACTGGATTTAGCATAGATTGAGTCTCACTATAGTTGAGAGTTGTCGTATTTGATCTCTTTTCTTCATTTAGAGCTTTTATGAAGCATATCTTCATGTGCTGCTACTTGAGATGATATTACTGATAGTCGACATCTGACGTTTTCCATATTGAACTTGGGATTTTAGGTCCTATCTTGGGCAAGATCTTTTGCATTGTGTTGGTGGCAATCCTGAAGAAATGTTCAGGAGTTTCTGGACTCTCAAGGATGCTATTGTTTGCTGTGCTTGGAAGGTAATTCGATCATTTTAGTCCTTCCATTTCACACAAGAAAAGCATGTCAAAAAAAATGATTACCTTGACAAATTTCTCTTCTATAAATGGAACGAAACCTGTGGCGTCTGTTTGCAGCCATTGCCGGAGTTCATATTTGCCAACCAAGCAGCCCTCGATATGCTAGAAACCAACGCAAATGCTCTGAGGGAGCTGTCCTTAGAGCAAATGTTTCACGATGGATGCCACAAGACCGACTATTCTCAACCCCCTCCATTCATCCAGAAGGAGGTATGTATGTAATATCGTCAAGGAACTCTTTAGAGTAAAAACTGTTGGCAAAATCAATTAAACTATGGTACACGTAGTATGAAGTGGTGGAATAGTTCTATTTTCTTATGTTTTTGTTTGTGTGAGGTATACTTAAATCATCACGTGGGACAATCATGGTTTCTTATGTTTTTGTTGGAATGCTCATCTTTTCTTATGTTATTCTCTTCTAGGGTTATGCGTGCCTACCTTCAGGGATATGTTTGACTAGTACTGGACGCCCTGTTACATTCGATCATGCTACAGGCTGGAAGGTTATAACAATCGACAAGAACATGCGAGTGGCCGCGTTTATGTTCTCCAATTGGTCGTTCTCTAGGCTACCCCTTGTAAATTAGGCACACATCTTGCATAAAGATTGATGCCACTCTGAGGTCCTTCGTTTGTTTATCTGCCATGATACTGTTAATGCACGAACGAAAACTGGAGGAAAGAAAAGGCTGACTTTCTTGTATGTCCTCTGTTAACAAGTAAATGAAATATCTCGAGGCAGGTTTGTTGCCTAAAGAACTTGTGAACCTGTGATCGATTGCTGCTTTCATGCATCGGTAGATTCTCTTAAACCCTTGGGATCAGATGCTAGAATGACTATGGTGGCAGTTATTGAATGGGTTTTGTAACAGTATGGTTAAAAGTAAAGAAGGTATTCTGAGTATGTAAGAAGCGATGCTTTGAAAGGTGCACACGCAAAACCTGCTAGATGGACTCATGTTCTATCCCGAACCAATGCTTAGATCATAAGAGACGATGTCAATGCATTAAGGGATGAGTGGATGTCACAACTGACTGAATCTAACTCATGGAAGGCACTTTTTCTTTCTGGATATTGATTTGAGGTGATCCAAAACAACAGATTTTTCTCTACTTGAGGCACCAAGAAAAAGCCTTAGCAGTCTCTCATTTTCAAGAAGTCAATGCTATTTAAAATTGAGCGAACCTTGTAACCATGCCACAGCATTTGATGGCAGTGGAAAGAGGAAGAGGAACCGATGACATGACAGAAGAAAGCGAAGCGTTTGCAATTATGCAAAGAGGCGAGAGTTTTCTGTCCTTAAAGAAAGATGGTGGTGGTACTATCGAAGTGGTCACGATGCTTCACAAGTCTCACATGTCAATTGCATATGGAAGCCAAAGAAAGGATATCATGACGCTTATATAATTACAACCTTTTTTAATCACAAAATGCTTTGAATCTTTCTATTGAGATTTGTCGAGAACGAACATAATAATCAACTGATTGTCAATATCGAGAAACCAGGGACCTCTGTTGAAAATACTTCTCTGGCTTCTCAGAGTGGCAGCTTGTTTCCCTAACCACACATAACTCATTTCAAATATTCCTGATTGCATTCCAAATGAAAACCTCGAATTTTATGATTCAAGTGAATGATAGCTTTGTGCTGCCTCTTTTAGAGAACACATCTCAATTAGAAGCTCATTGATGAGAGATATAAACATAGAACAGTCCATCCAAAAAAGATCATCCAAAACCTGATCGGTTGATTAATGTGAACACTCTGCAGGGAATGAAAATGTCCTTTTATATTGTTCTCAGTTTATTGGGTGGAGAATCCTGTCATTCATCTTTTAGCTTTAGAATAGATGTATACAACATCTTCACAAACATCATTGAAGTAAAACAAGAAGGATAACAAAATCTACGACAAATTCTGGCTTTGTTTTAAAGCCACCTGGCTTTTTACATCAAATTCTCTGACACGATATTCTCGTCATCCATAGCTACATATATGTCACTAAACACAACGAAACGAAAAATGCATTCTAAAGGCCCAATGGTTTACAGCTTTGATGTTCCATTATGTCAAGAGACATTCATTTTACACACCAACGTCTGCATCTCAGGCAGATTAATGAATGACTCTCATATCCATTGTGTAGGTTGATATATCTAAAGAGTAGTTAGTCTCTTCGGTAAAAGAGCTTCAAAACATGAGCATAAAAAGCGGTTCCAAACAAAAAAAAAGACAGGCAAATGAAAGATGGTTCTCCATTGAAGGAGAGTAACTAATGTTTTTCTTTCCATTGCTGCATTCCCTTCTCATCCCACAGGGAAGGAAAAAAGCAATAGGTAATAAATATATATGTATATATATATATATATATATATATATTTAAGCCAAGAATGAATTGCCTTAAGTCAACATGCAATGACTGACTGAAAGCAAGGCCAGAACTAGCTTCAGCTCTGACCTTGTTGACGACCTCATCATGTCTCAGGTGCCAAATGGAACACCTGCACATATAACACAAAAAACAGGAAACACATTTCAAAAGCTTGGGGAAGAGTTGAATCATCATGTTTCATGCTTAGTGCGACTTCTCCAAAAGATTATATATAATACTGGTAAAACTTCTCTGCTCATGCAAGAAAAAACCAACTTAACAAAAATTAAAGAAGGTTTAGATGTAGGCTCTGAAGAATCATCACCTGATGATATGATCGGATGACTGTTTTGCGCTACCATGGCAGAGCAAGAGTCACTGGTGCCATCAGATCTAATGGACTGATGATGACGACTCATACCCACCAATGCCAAATGGTTCCCTAGGCCGTGCATTGTATTGTAGCTACCCTCTTGCTCCTGAGATTCCACTCCACATTCCATCGTCATCCCTGTCTCATTCGAATCGATTGTGGTGCCTTCCTGAGAGGACTGTGCCCCCTCCGATGACACATTGTTATTGAAACTGTTCAGTGATTCATCCTTTTTCTTGGTATTCAAAAACCGTCCCCCACATCCTCTAGCCCTTCTCATTGCGTGCAAATGACGCGATTCATGAAGGTATGGCTGCCATAAAAGTCGGCATGAGAACATTTAGTTAGCGAATATCACAACCACCAATTAGCAGTAGTTAGCTACTGCTCCATGAGTCATAACTACCCCACTAGTTATCAAATCATTACCCAAAATAGCCCCCATTCTGTAGTAGTGGAACTCTTACCACTGCTGGTCAATTTTTAAAAAAACCTTAATGGCTTTCTCTGGCATCGACATAACCCCCATTGTGTTGTAGTGAAACTCTAATCATCGTTACTCGTTTTGGAAAACGTTGAGGTTTTCTCTGGTAATGCCCAGTGAAGCAAAAGTGGTGATATTGGTGTGTTTCCATACAAATAAACTTTGCAGGATAAGATTTCATTGTATGTCTCTGGGTTATGAGTAGTATACCTTTCTAGACCTCACGAGCTTATTTTCGGACTCAAGTTTAGCACGGCGATGCCGCCTCCTCAAGATTCCTGCGTACTGTTTCGCATTCACATACACTGGTTCTTCTTCAGTTGGGACTGTTGGTAATGGCATCCGGGCATGATGAAAATCAATCAATTGCGACGGAGTCTAATATCACATTACAACATAAAAAAACGACAAGGACAACAAACTTATAAGAGTTTCATGGGAATGATCATCATTATATCTGATGTTAAGAATCTCGACAAATCTCAAGCTAAAATTCACTCACCACAGGTTGACCTCCATAATTGGCTAGTATGCCCCCAAAATATGGATCTAAGTAAGAATAGGCTGTTGCTTGAACCTGGAGCGATTATGCCACTAGTTCTCTTAAATATTAACCATGGGAAAGTATATCCAACATCATTCTGTTTTGCAATCAGGCAGTTCCTTTCAGTTTTTCCATTGAATATCAGCTACAGATTCATGAGACCATACATTTATAGTCATGATTAGATAGAGAATCTACTTTGAGAAAGATTACCGTAGGGTTGGTACCGAGCTCGAGTTGTATGTTGGGCAGCATGTACTCTCCTTGTGAGTGTAGAATGTAAGGAGCCATGCCCGGAACAAGTTGGCAGTGATCATGACTGACATCATAGCCTAAATACATGGGATCATTGCTAAGCCTACCCAACATGTGAATACCATTCAAAGAACACAGGTTGATTTAAGAAACAAGAAGAATGTTAAGAACTGTTTTCTTCAGACACCTTCTCCTGCAACAAACTAATGCTCAAAATAATATTTCTAGGCAGTCAATTCAATTCGTCATAATCGCTGCGGAAGTGGGTTCTTCTTGCTACAGAGAACGGTGAGAAAGATCTAAGGACATGATTCATTTCGATGAGGGGGGATGTTAGGTATTCTAGGAACTACCATTAATCATTATCAGCGATCTGTCCCTCTCGAGTTCCCCCTTTCTCTCTACCCCTTAGGGCCCAGCTGTCGGTTTAAAGAAGTTTGGAAAACTTGTTTGGCTTTGCTTTTTCTCTTTCTTTTTTTTTTTTCATTTGGGTTCGTGGCCTTTGAAATAAAGACGCAGAGGAGCTGCGGTAGGCCATGGATACAGAGATCGAACCCACGAATACATACAGACTATGACTCAGATAAAAAGGAAACAGAAGAACGAACAGACAGAAACGTCCTTTGTCACTCTGATGGATGACCTTAGGGGAAGAAATGAAGCATTCTGCGGCCTCCTAATGATAATAATTGTATCAGGGCATTATTATCAATCAGCTTCGTGGTTTGGACCACACGATTGAAATGCAGAACGCCAAAAACTTTTTTGCCTAAATAGCCAGCTCAATTTTGGTCCCCATGGATTTTCTCCTTTTTACTTCCCAATTCGTCCATAAAGGAGAAATGCCAAACAAATCTAGAGTTCCACATTCAAAACGAAGTACTACCATATCAGGGTTCAGAAACGATTGATACATAACCACCTCGAATATAAGATTAGGGGTTCTTTGTGCGTCCAGCTGAAACTATACACACAAAGCTTCGGAAATATGTACCAGATTGATACTTAAAGATGAATAAAGAGAAGGATAGATAGATCTAGGTATAATACAGCGACTTTCAATAGTAACTGAGATCATCATCCTACCTGATGCGGAAGTACTCCACGGATATAGTGACACCTTGCTCACGATTGGACGGCCTTGCTTCTCTGCTGCTGCATTAGTAGTAATAGTGCTCTTGGTAATGGTAGAGGTAGTAGTTGTACCTGTAGCAGGAATCGTTCGCAGGAATTGCTGATGATGCGATTGAGGAGGACCAGCTAATAATGAGTGAGAGTGGGCCAAGACACTGGTAGGAGTAGGAGTAATGGTAATGGCGGAAGATCTAGCCGTGGAAAATCCGTGAGACTCTACTCCGTAATAACTACTGCCGTCATCTCCCTGCTGCAAGTATTGATGAATGAATGGCTTCATTGATGGATTCGGATTTGCTGAAATTGAGGATGAAGATGCACCCGGAGTGGTGTGATTGCAATGGAGACTAGGGTCTAGCAGCAGAGATGGTGAGGACTGCTGAGCAGTAGTAGGAGTTGGAGTAGCAGTGGCCGCAGTGTTCATGCTGCTGCTATGATTCCATGACCATGCACAAGGATCCGGACTCACTACACTAGCATTTGAGAGATACTGATGGTGATGACGATTAACCGTGTCATAGACCCGGAGATGCTCGTTATGAATCTCAGACTTCCTAGAATTCTGATCCATACCTAGATTTTGCAAAGGAGCTACTTCTCCTCCGTCTCTAGCTCTGTGAATGAATGCCTTTGCCTTCCGTTGCTTGCTTGTGGAGAGGTCTTCTGTTTATGACATACCTGATTGCGGCATGGCTATACCAGCCATAGCCCGGCCATGATCATATCAGCCGCAGTAGAATTCAGATGGATACGGAGTGTGATGCCTCGGTTGGATTCCGAGATCGAGCAAATGGAGCGCCTGTCTCATCAGAGTGCATTTCCTGATGCAACAAGAATGTTTTAGTTCCTTTCAGCAATCTGTTCCACGTCTTGTCAAAGTAGATTCATGAGGCAGACAATGCATCGATCAGAAAACGGAGAAGTTGTACAGCTCGACAGAAAGATTGAAGAAGCGGAAGCGGAAGCCACAAAGAAAGAAATTTAATCAGAAAAAGAAAACATGGAGAAGCAACGCAGTTGAATCCTTGCCCTATCAAAATAAACAGACCGTCAGCGTTGCAGTCCAAACACACGGGGGAAAAAGCAATGGCATCCACGCAGAAACGAAGAAGGGCAATGAAAAATCTGCTCCCATGGAAATAGGAGGAAGGGATTAATTCTCATGGAAAGCTCAGGTAATGGCTTAGATGGAAGTCTGAGCCTCAGCGGAAAAGTTGTACGGATTAAGGTGAGGTACATACTACCAGAAGAATCAATGGAGAGCTCGCTTGTCTTCACTACAGGTGACATTAACGAGGTGCGATGAAGAATAATCGATTGTCATTACACAGGAATTAAGCCAAAGGAAGTCTGACCGAGAAATTATACAAAAGAACGTCTGCCCGAGAAATTATGCAGAAGAAGAAAGTCTTTACGGAAAACGGACATTAGAAAGAAAGAAAAAACATGGGAAGCTTTAAATTAGAACTCGCCAGAAAATGAAGGATTGAGTCTGCTTCAGGAACAGATTGCTCTGATAAAGCATTGAACAGCTGCAGGTGCGAGAAACGGAGAAACAATCGAAGTTGCGTTCACGGTCTCCTCCATCAGGAACGGAAACGAAGAAGCAATGGAGAAGTTGTGACATAAGACAGCCTCAGACCAGCTCCTGTTTCCCGTAATCCACAAGACAGGATGACGCTGGGGAGAATCAATGGAAATGCTTGCGCCGTTATCCGAGATTGCTTGCTACAGAAATAGGAAGGAATCGGCAGCGTTCTTTGAGAGAGGTAAGAGTAAACTGTGATGACGCACATAATCAATGAAGCAAACAGGCACAGAAGACATGTAAAGTGATCGAGTACATCATCTGATTGATTTACCTTTACATGAGCCCGGCAGTTTGGAATGGCCGAGGGATCGAGTAGAAGACCAGACAGGAAGAAAGAAGAAGAAGAAGAAGAAGAAGAAGAAAGAGAGAATAGAGAGAGGAGGAGAGAGACAAGGGTTGAGAAAAGAAGAGGCTATAGTAAGCCATCCGTGGTTACACCGCGAAGCAGCTGCCAGAACCGCATTTCTTTGTTTTCTTTGAGAAGCTCCATCATGGCGATTCTCGTCTTCCCCATCCACTCTTAAAATGAAATGGATGGAGTCGTTGCCTGAGAAGCAGAGGGTTCCGCTGAGAATCGTAAACTCCCGGGAGGATGGTGGAGATGGAGGTAAAGGAAGGGGAGTAATGGTGATGGCGATGGAGGGAGGGCACAAAGCACACTTGCAATAATCGATGGGGGGGGGGGGGGGGTGTGACCACGGGAGCAATACTGTGCGTGGATCTAACCTAAGGACTGTACTTGAACAATCCAAATGCGAAAGATAGGGAGGGAGGAAGGAGGAGGAGGAGGAGGAGGAGGGAGAGGGAGCCAATAATTGGCGATGGCGAACAGGCCTTGAGGTTTTGTAAGGGAAGAAGAAGAAGAAGAAGAAGAAGAGGAAGACGCCATAGCCTCTTTCTTCCTTCCTTCCTTCCTTCCGTCCCTGCCTCTCAACCTTTTCTACCCACATCTCTCTCTCTCTCTGTCTCTCTCTCGCGCGCGCAGGAAAAGGCGGGGCCACGTCAGCGCGTCGCCTGCCACGTGGACGACGCCGACACGTCGCCTGGCACGCGGGCAGGCGCACGTGGCCGCCACGGTGGCTCCTCACTACTGAGCAGGCGCGAATGATGTATATATATATATACATACATATGTGGAAAGAGAGGGAAGGCCAAATGTGGAGACAAAGCCGATTTGGTATGAACACGAGTTACAAGCAAGCCAAAGTAGATATGTATGCATACAATACATACATGCATACATGGAAGAGAGCTTCTCTTCTCTTCTCGTCCCTGCTTCTCTTCTCGTCCCTGCTTCTCTTCTCTTCTTCTTCTCTTCTTCTTCTCTTCTCGTGTGTGTGCGCAATCTGCATGTGCGTTGCACACATGTGCGTGCGTCGAGGGGAAGGATTGAATGGGATTGGGAATGAATGAATGGGAAAAGAAAGCCAGACAGGGATTGGGGTTGGACAAAAAGAGGAAGCAAAACCACACACCTCTTCTTATTTTTTCTTATTATTATTCAAATTAAATAGGGGGGTTGTTTACAAAGGAAAGAAAGATTGATTGAATTGAATACACACTGCCACATGGACGCATACATACCATACATACACATATATACTCACGATCTCTCTCTCTCTCTCTCTCTCTCTCTCTCTCCATTCATTCATAGTAGGGTAGTCATTCATTTGATTGTGCGCGTTTAGAGAGAGATATGGTTGGTTAGTGGGCGCAGCAACTTAACCAATCCAATCCTGCCCTTCTTTCCCTCCCCATTCTTTCTTCTCTTCTTTTCCTTCACCATCACTACCACCACCATCATCATCATCATCATCATCATCTTCTTCTTCTTCTTCTTCTTCTTCTTCTAGGACCAACGAAGGAATGTGTGTCGTGGTGTCGTCTTCTGCAGCAACTACGTAGTTGCTGTTGTTGAGCCAAAAAAAAAAAAAAAAGCCCATCTACATAGATATCAGATAGGTAGAGAGATAGAGAGATGTCTTGTCTGACAGACATGTCCCTCCGTCTCTCCGTCCGTGTCCGTCTGCAAAGTTCATGGTCGATCCATCCATTCATTATTTACCCGACGACGTCTCCCTCCCTCTCTCTCTCTCTCTCTCTCTCTCTCTCTCTCTCTCTCTCTCTCGTCAATTATGTATGTATGTATGTGTATGCACCATGATTCGGTTGGTAGCCCTACTACCTCCCGCCGGGACCTTGGAGCTGGTCCTGCCTCCTTCATTTCGTTTGCCAACCTGTGTGTTTTGTGTGGATTACGTGTATTTTATCTCCATCGCTTGTCGCTCTTTCTTTACACTGATTGACTGTGCTTGCTGCTTCCTTTACCTTAGACGTGAGTTTTAATTGAATTATAAGAGTAAGGAAGTTGCTGCTGCTGCATGCATCTATTATGTATGCAGGCATATGTTCGAGAGAGAGAGAGAGAGAGAGAGAGAGAGAGAGAGAGAGAAGCCCATGTATCATTGTCTGCAGTACATAGATATGCAGGCGTATTCACAACATACATGGTCACCCATGTATGCATGCGTGTGTGCATGCATGCATGCATGTATGTATGTGTGCATGGGTTACTAGTACATAGTAGGAGGAAGAAGTAGCATGTCGTATGTCCTCAGTCAGCCTCGCTTTCGCTACTCACTCTTGTTGAACATATATATAACTGGCTGGCAGTATGTAGTGTAGATAGACGGATAGAGATAGTTCACAGTGTGTTGTGAGGACCAAGAGAGCGGCAGCAGAGCTTTTGTGGGCCTTGCCACAAACATTGCCATTTGACGAAAGCCCAAGCGCAAAATATAACCACTACTACTACTCCACAATATATCACCATCTTTCTCTCTCTCCACTCTCTCTCTCGATTCTCTCTCTCTCGACTCTCTCTCTCTCGACTCTCTCTTTCTCTGGTGTGTGTCTTTCCGTTCCTGTCTGTCTACAACGACACACACAGACAGAGAAAGCAACACCCACACCCCAGTCGCATTCCTTCCTTCCGCACTGACTCACTTCTTTTACCCCTCCCATCTTTCCTCGAAGAAGAAGAAGAAGACCGGCCCAGGCACTGCTAGTAGTAGTCGTAGTGGTGCTGCTCGTAGTACATAGTAGCAGCAGCAGCGGTAGTAGACTGACTACATGTAGTAGCTGCTAGTAAGCAAGTGAGCAAGTAAGTAAGAGACCTAGTTACCTACCTGTTACAATCTCAACACCAAACAACCACAACAGCAGCAACAGCAAAAGGTGATTCGTGATTCGTCTAAAGGCCATGCCATGCAGGCATGTGTGCCTGTCAGACACATACACACACTCACACACACAGGGGTTCCCTCATTGCGCCATTATTATATCTATATATATATATATTACCACAATCCATCCATCTTGATTAGACACGAGGCTGCCATCCCTGCAGATTATTACTACTACTAGTAGTATTTATTATAATACCACTACGGACTCACTCCTCACGTCTAGCGACCTGCTTTCTGTTCTAGCATAATAAGCCAATCAATCAGGCCTTCCGCCTCTCTCTCTAGCTCTAATTTGCGGACCTTCAAGTCTTTCTCCACACACACACACAACAAATCCAACACCGTCGCAGACTGTGCTTGGTTCATCGGCAGAGTCCAGACCAACCAAATTAGACGACGACAACAAAAAGAGGCGACATGGGGTGGGAACTCTGCGCGTGGGTGTGCGTGCGTGTAGAGAGTATACTAACTTGTAGTGTAAATGGGGGGGAATTAAGAACACTCACTCAATGCGTTGCTGATATTGCCTGCAAGCGAGAGCTAAATCAGGCAATCTCAGGCACCAATCAGCACCCCACAAATCTCAGGCACCACAAAGCCTAGCTAAATCAGCCCAAGAGAAAGCCACAAGCTCTTACTAACCTTTCAAGAGAGTCATGCACTAGTACAAGTATAAGTAGCAGCAGCAGCAGAACGTGGCCAATGCATGGTTTTGCTGTGGAACAATATGCATGCATGTGCACTTGATATCCGGTTTCAACCTCGAGCTGTCAGTATTTCAATGGGAAGTTTGGGAGCGCAAATAATCACTCACTCACTCACTTCACTGTGGGCTATATATATATATATATCAATCTATCGATCTATATACATACTCGACGTGTACATACCACCACCACATCTCTTCTCTATCAGCATCATCACCATTACCAACACCACCACTACCACCACCATCATCATCATCACCACCACCACCACCATCATCGTCATGCAACAGACGCACCCGTGTTCAAATCCGAACATCATGGACCATAAAGGCAAACCAAGTTCATCACAACACAAAAGCCAAACCTTGACAAGATTGCTAAAAGCTCCTCTTTTCTCCCCTTCACCATGCACACATACATGTATACTATGCAGCAACGCACGCACACATGCATACATATATACACACATGCACACATACATACATACATACATACATACATACATACATATTGAAATCCATTAGCTCATGTGCTATACATACATTAACAGGGGAATCCAACCCGATCGTGCATCTGTACAAAATGTAACTCAGCAAACGCGTTCCGATGCATGCTCATGTTTGCACTTATCCTTATCGCGTAGTAGTTTGGGGCGAATCCCTTTTCAGCAATGTATTCATTCATCAATACTTCTCTACGAGCTCCGCTTTTCTTTTACTTTCTTTTCTGCATTTACGTCGCTTAATGAATCATTTCATCGATTCAAGACTTCCTTTTGCTGTGAATGGTTTACGAGCCATGGCCATGGAACAAGGCAAGTCTAACGAAAAACTATCTTCTGTTCCATGGACTAGGAACAATCTGGCTAAATGGGAGCCAACAAAAAACAAGCGAGATTCTGTTGTAGTTTGTCTCAGCATGCCATTTAACGCAATGAGAGAAGTACGTTGGTTCGGCTGAAAAGAGGCCAATAGAAGGATCTTTCGCACATAAAGGATCTTTCCTAAAATTATGACATGAAAGACGCAGCGGATGGGTGGGTAAACAAAGCGACTGTAATTGTGTCTTTGGACCACATTGATCTGATGTCAACCTTTATATATACCCCATTCTTGATAATCCACCACCAGCCATGAACACATAACTGATACACATTTGATAATACCAATAATAATTAGGCCAAATGATGAACGACGAATAGACAAAACTGAATGGAACGACAACAAAAAGAATCTAGGAAAGGTTTGATATGATATAAGAAGAAAATCAAGCATGCATGTGGTCCGATCAATTTGAGAAGGCAATAAGAAATCGAGGGAGTCATACTGTCTTGCATGACCATAGCTTGTAGCTAACAATGTCTTCAAGTTTTGGTCATGACATTTTCAACTGGAATCGTTCTACGCTATCGAGTTCTTATGCTCTCATAGTCAACGTGGGCATGAGCACCACTTGACGCATATGTATACTTGTCATTTGACAATCATAGATTAGTCTAACTCATATTTTTTGTGAATTATTATTTCAAGCAGTCTCTGTCTCAACTCTGTCTTCTCTTTTGTCCTTGTCTGTGACAATTTGTTCACCTTCTCGTTTCCCAAACCTCGTCATGTCGGATTCTACCAAGAGATTCAATCAGCTTATAGAAGCCATGCGTCAACTTCAACTGGAGAGTAACGACCTTCGGGAGTCGCTATGGAGGCTTCAAGGTGGAATGCCAATGGCACTCGAGGAAGAAAGTTTTAACGCTCATCCAGCATCAACAAATCTTCTTCCTGTAGCGTCTTCTCCATCATCAACCCTTTCTCCGACTCCTCTTCATCCTGTAACAAGCTTGGAGTGTTGGCCGGGATTTTACGGAATTACGGCGAAGCCGTAATTACGTAATATTACGGAAAATAAGACAGTCGGGAAA
>JBBBWG010007502.1:0-20931 GCA_037176905.1 Azolla pinnata | reverse complement strand
TCAACCCTACTAAGTCAACCCGGATATCAAACCCTAGAATCAACCCTAGTGCTAATTCAACCCTACTAAGTCAACCCGGATATCAAACCCTAGAATCAACCCTAGTGCTAATTCAACCCTACTAAGTCAACCCTGATATCAAACCCTAGAATCAACCCTAAATGAAACCCTGAAATCAATCCTACTAGTTCAACCCTGAAATCAAACCCTAAAATCAACCCTACTAGTTCAACCCTACTAATTCAACCCTACTAAATCAAACCCTAAAATCAATCCTACTAGTTCAACCCTGAAATCAAACCCTAAAATCAACCCTACTAATTCAACCCTACCAAAATCAACCCTGAAATCAAACCCTAAAATCATTCCTACTAATTCAACCCCTAAGTCAACCCTATCTAAAATCAAACCCTCAAATCAACCCTCAACACTAGTGAAACCCTACTTAACCCTACTCCCTCAACCCTAAAATCGACCCTAATCCCTCAAACCTAAATCAACCCTCAACATTAGCGAAACCCTACTTAACCCTAATCCCTCAACCCTAAATCAACACTCAGCACTAGTGAAACCCTACGTAACCCTAATCCCTCAGCCCTAAATCAAACCTCAACACTAGTGAAACCCTAAAATCAACCGTAATCCCTCAACCCTAAAATCAACCCTAATCCACCCAAATTAAACCTAAGCCTCGTACCCTACTTAACCCTAATCCGCCCAAATTAAACCTAATCCTCGAACCCTACTTAACCATAATCTCTCAACCATCATCAACCCTCATCAACCCTAATTAAGCCTAATCCCTCAAGCCTAATATATATACCCTCATCAACCCTGATTAACCCTAACCCTCAATCACGTCCGGCGCTATGGCCAATACGGCTCATATTCTACTGCCTTTATTTTATAATATGATCGATCAATGGATCAATGGATCAATCGATCAATCGATCAATCGATTGGATCGACGAGATCTCGTGGGGTTCTTCACCTTGCTGCTTGTCGTCGTCGTCCTCCTCCTGCACAGCCGCCACCGCGCTGCCATCATCGGGCTGCGCCTGCACCTGCTGCTCGCGGTCTTCTTCGTCGGCGGCGCTGAGGAGGTCGAAGGTGGAGGTGGTGATCTCCAGCTCGTTCAGCGCGGCTCGGAGGTAGTTGCGGATCTGAGCGGCGATGAAGGACAAGCTGGAGCCCAAGGTGGCCTGCGCGAAGAAGAAGAAGAAGAAGAAGAAGGCCAAGAAGAATGCAGCAGATCATCCATCATTCACTCATCTCCGAGACGAGGCGGGGATCATGGGATGAAAGCATGTTATGTTATACCTCGGCGACGTCGGAGTCGTTGGTGAGGCGGCGGAAGCAATCGGACATGGAGGCGAGCGACTCGGAGACGCTGAGCTTGGCGTGGTCCCAGTGGAGGGCGGCGACGTGGGCGGCGGCCTGGTCAACGCTGCGCAGGGAGGAGCGGAAGAGGGCATGGGCGGCGGCGTCGGAGGCGTTGGGCGGCTGCAGCTTCATCGCCGAGAGCAGGAAGGCGCGGGCAGCTTCCAGGCTTCGCCCCACGATCCTCTGATTCTCCTCCATGCCGTCGCCGCTGCCTGCAGCGGCGCTTGCCGTGGCCATGGCGGAATCTGCCCTGCTCAGGGGCAGCACGATCATCATCATCACGAGGAGGGCGAGAGCTTCCATGGCCGCCGCCGCCTTCCTGCTGCTGCTGCTGCTCCGGCTATGGCTTCTTCTCATCCCTTCCGCCGCCATCGCCGTCTTCTCCCTCGTCATCGATCTGTTGGGATCCCTGACCAGAGATTTGGGTGCGCTTCTTCGCGATCGATCGATCGATCGATCCTCTTGCTTTTCGCATGCGTGCATTCTATGTGTATATATATATATACACGGGATCGGCTCCATGGGGGAATCATGAGCTTCTCCGATTTTCTCCTTCCCTACGCTTCGCTCCACAAAGAGGCGCGCCTCTTCGCCTCCTCTTCTCTCTCTCTCTCTCTCTCTCTTCCCCTCT
The DNA here is from genome assembly GCA_037176905.1 of Azolla pinnata. Taxonomy (NCBI): domain Eukaryota; kingdom Viridiplantae; phylum Streptophyta; class Polypodiopsida; order Salviniales; family Salviniaceae; genus Azolla; species Azolla pinnata. Next base: position 18,917 of record JBBBWG010007502.1, on the reverse strand, counting down.
GACTCCCGGTGTGTTTGCGGGCGTCGGTTCGCTTGCTTCTCCGCCGCCCTGCGTTTGCGTTTGCGTTTGCGTTTGCGTTTGCGTTTGCGTTTGCGTTTGCCATTACTGATAATCATAGTTATTTTGCGTCACAATGTTGTCAATTACGGTTTTGGGCGCCTGTCCGAACTGAAAAAATTACCGCCTTTTTAGTGTTAAAAAAACAGAACAAATTAACGCGCGGGTTCGATCGATTAAACACCACATCGATTCATTGTGAGTTCGATCAAAGTTTCGACAACTCACTAAATACTAAACCGACGCGTTAATCCGTTAGATTTCGATTCCGGAATTGCTAACTTTTTGCTACTCGAATGCAGAAAGGAAATCGATTAGGATCAGCTAGCAAGAAGGGATTAGAAATTTGTGATGTCTCATTTTGGTACGTGCGTTAAAGTGTAATTTATAATTTTATTAGGAGTTTTTCCGGTAGTTTTAAGATTCTCAACGATGTCTTCTGTTGCTCTTCTTCTTCTTCTTCTTCTTACTCCTTCTTTTGTCTTCTTCATTTTAGGGTTTAGGGTTGAGGGTTAAGGGAATCTGGAAAGCACAAACTCCATCCACGCTTTGCTTGCAGTTTAGGGTTTCGAGACCCGAGCGCATCGGACAAGGAGCGCTAAGACGTCTTCTCTTATGCTTGTGGCTACTCGATTGTCAAGAATCAGTTGATTTTTTTGCTTCACCTGAACTTAAACTTAAGATCTCTCGTACTATATAATGTGAAGCCTAACCATTGACGTAGCCAATCATGACATGAAATGATAAAAACTATCTTTTTTAATAATATAGATTATTGTATTTAGAGAAAACTCTAGAACTTTCTGAAACATTCTAGAATCTTTTAGAACATCCTCCTCGAATATTTTAGATCTAAAACATTCCAGAAAAACCTCTGAATTGAGACATATAGATCAGATTGAATCAGTTCGAATCAGCATCAGTCCTCAGCTCCAAGCCGACCGTGTATCTAACTCCTCCTTGTACTTATTGCATTCGAAAAAACCCACTCTTCTTTTATCCATCCACTCTTCTCTCTTTTTCTATTCTCTTATATCTTCCTTCAATCTTTCAAACTCTTGCTTTGTTCTGACATCGATCCTTTGTGTACAAAAATCCTGAGCAGACGAACCTTTTAGCCGTGAACCCTAAACTGGGATTCGTCTCCTTGGAAGATCTGGGAATCGGAGCTTAGATTCACGCTCATACGACGACGGATGTTCATGCGCGGATCAGATCGGGGTTCTTTAACGAGGGGGAGTTTAATCACTTTGTGTAAGCACTTGATCAAGGTCGTTAAGAAGAACGATTTGGGCTCTTAAACGAGATTTGTCCCGTCATTAAGGGGGAAAAAAAGGAAGAAAAACTGCCGATTATGTGGGCGGTGTTTCATTCAGCATCACGCGCCACTACGATGAGGCGAAGCGGGGGCGCGGTCTCTTCGGGTCCAATCGCACGCTGCCACGTGGACGCGGGCCGCCGGGCCGTGCAATCGCCTGCCGCCACGTGGACCCCGCCCAGTCGCGTGCCGCCACGTGGACGGCTGCTGCCACGTGGACCCTGCCACAACTGCGAGAAGGAAAGCGCGCGTTTTGTTCAGCGCAGAGAAATCCATGGAGCTCGCTCTGCAGGTTCCTGCGTCGACGACGACGACGACGACGACGACGACGACGAAGAAGAAGAAGCAGGCAGGCCATGGAGCCAAAGGATGGAGCGATCTGAGCCTCCAGGAATCCCTGTCTTCCCTGGAGCACGGCCTCTTGCCCCCTCCTTCCGTCCAGGACTTCGCCTGCATCCTCCACAAGTGCAGGCGGCGGGGCAATCCTCCGCAAGAAGTTCTCTCTGTCCACAGGCACGTGCAGAGCCATGGCTTCCACACCCACCCGTCCCTCGGAAACCGCCTCGTCCCCATGCTCGTCGACGTCGGCAGTCTGTCCCATGCCCGGAGCGTCTTCGACGGATTGCCTTATCGGACCAAATCTTCTTGGAATGCGCTTATCGCTGGCTATGTCGAGCACGGGGAGCTTCAGGACGCCTTGTGCCTTTACCGGAAGCTCGCTCAACATCAAGATTCCGCCGTGTGCTTGACAGGTCCTACTTTTATTTCGCTGCTGAAAGCCTGTGCCAATCTCGGCGATCGAATACTGTGCGGTGAAATCCTCGAGCACATCGTAAGACAAGGATCGCTGGATCATGACCGATTCCTCGGAAGTGCATTGGTTGATGCTCTTGCTAAATGTGGCTTGCTCAGAAAAGCGCATGAAGTCTTTGACAAGCTTCCCTTCAGAGATGTGGTTTCGTGGAATTCTCTCATTTCTGGGTATTCCACATATGGATATGGTGCAGATGCCCTCAATCTGTTCGACCAAATGCAAAGAGAAGGGCTCGTTCCATCGTCTGTCTCTTATGTTTGTGCACTGAATGCCTGTGGTACGATCAAGGACATCCGGAAGGGGATGCAAATACATGATGAGATAGTTCGGATAGGATTGGAAGTAAGCCAACATGTTGGGAGTGCTTTGGTTGATATTTATGCCAAGTGCGGGGTGCTCGATTCGGCAAAGACGGTCATAGAAAAGCTCCAATGCCAAAATGTTGTTGCTTGGACTGCATTGATCGAAGGCTACACTCAGCATGCTTATTGCGAAGAAGCACTTGCTGGCTTCGAGAAAATGCAAAAGAAGGGAATAACCCCTGATGCTGTTGCTTTTACTTCTGGCCTGAATGCATGTGCAAGCATCCATGCGCTAGACAAAGGCATGGCTATACATGCTGAGATCTCGAGAAGAGGTATAGAAGAGAATGCTCTTGTTTCCTGTGCACTGGTTGACATGTATGCAAAATGTGGTGTACATCAAAAAGCACAGGAGGTGTTTGATAGGGTTCAGCTTAAAGATGTGGTTCTCTGGAATGCATTACTTGCAGGGTATGTGGACCACGATTATGCTGAACAAGCGTTCAGATGTTTTGAGCAAATGCAGGCTGAGGAAGTTCTTCCGGATGTAGACACATTCATTACTATTTGCAAAGCATGCGCATGCATGTCCGACTTGGAAAAGGGAGAAAAGGTGCATGTCAGGATCTGTAGAAGAGGCTTGGAGACAGATGTTACTGTAGCTAGCGCTTTGATCAAAATGTATGCTGAATGCGGTTCACTCCCTAAGGCTAGAGAGGCTTTCAATAGTCTTTCGGCCCATGATACAGTGTCCTGGACAGCGCTGATCACAGGGTATGCTGAAAACGGGGATGGTTTTGAAGCACTTCGACTCTTTGAGCAAATGAAAGAGGAGGGTGTGTCTCCCAGTGTCGTGACGATTGCTACCGCTCTAAAAGCTTGTGCTTGCATTGGATCACTAGATAAAGGTGAACGTATCCATAGAGAGTTCACCACAATTTCAGAAGAAGAACTATCGCTTGGAAACGCATTGATTGATATGTATGCAAAATGTGGGGCATGTTCAACAGCACAGGAAGTGTTCAACAAACTCGTGACCCGGGATGTAGTATCGTGGAACAAGCTCATGTGTGGGTATGCCCAGCTTGGTGAATGTAACATGGTTTTTCGTCTCTTGAATGAAATGCTGAGGGAAGGACTAATATGGCCAAACGCAGTGACGCTATTAAATGTACTGAATGCAAGTAGTCATGCAGGGTTGCCAGATGAAGGGAGGATATTCTTTGAACTTCTAAGTAGTGATGAGTACAAGGTCATCCCATCACTTGAGCACCATACATGTATGCTGGACATACTTGGTCGGGCTGGCCAGTTGGAGAATATGGTGTATACGATCAGTAAAATGAGAGATGATCCGGATCTTGTTGCGTGGCATAGCCTACTCAGTGCTTGTAAGAAGTGGGGGAATCTGCGTCTTGCTGAACAGGTGTTCAAGCAGGCAGTTCAATTGAACAAGATCGATGCTGTCGCCTATGTCAATCTGGCAAATATTTACAGTGATTTGAGTGATTAAATATGAAGAATGGAGCCAGTGGGGTTGTGCCATGTGCTGGGTGGTGTGCTCCTGAAGCTAGAAGATTCGGAGGTTGACACTTGGGGGAATCTGCATGTCGCTGAACAGGTGTTCAAGCAGACTGTTCAATGGCTTATGTCAGTCTGGCAAACATGTATGGTGATTTGAGTGATTAACATCGAGAATGGTGACAGTTGGGCTGCGCTCTGTGTTGGAACTTGGGTGGTGAGCTCCTGAAGGTAGAAGGTTTGGCTTGTTGGCACCATCAGCTGCTGCAATTGGCTCAATTGGCTTCGATCTTGTGTTTAATGACAAGAATCCTGAGGAGAAGAGCACAAAATCAGTCACAAAATATTATTTTCTCCCATTTGCCAAATCAAGGCACAAGGGGCATTCACCTCGAAGGATGGAAAGGATGCCCTAGTGTAGTGAGCTTGGTCGATCATATCCTTAATTTTGTGGTTAGGGATAAAACTTGAAGTTCAATCCTTCATGAAGCACTTCATCGGATGATGGCCCATGGAAAATACTGTTACAACAGTGATTGGGCATGACAAACAAAGCATTTAGCTGGGGAAAAACTCTGTTTGGTGAACCGCACGTTTCAACTTCAAGCAATGTGTCTTCCTTCCAGTAGACATGTATCATGACTCAACCGAAATGAAGGCTTGATGCCTCAATCGATGAGATGGAGACCTAATAAAAAATCAGGTCTAAAGTGGAGGTCAGAACAAACAAAGGAGATGAATCATGATACCAGATTTTCTCCTTAGTTGAACACAAACAGTTTTATGATGTAGATATGAGGAGTGTTTGGAGGATTTATATGAAAGGCATCAGCTTGGATGATGAAAATGGTGTTCTCCGAGCTCATAGTGTTGGGTGAAACTGGTCAGTGGTTCTGGTTGCTCACAGTTACTGGAGATATGATTCTTTGGTTCTGTTTAGATACATAAGTAAATTGGAAATAAAACCAGGATTGGGCAAAATAATACATAGAACTGAACTGAAACTTAATCGATTTGGAGACATGATATGTCATGCTGATTTGTATACTCTCTTCTTTTCCACAGCTGGGCATTTTGAGCGCTCAAAGATGTCTCATAATCTAACAGTTTGCGTTGAAAAACTGTATCCAAGTCCTCGTAATTCCAGACAAGGTGATGCTCGAGCGCAATACAAATGCATGCTGCCTTTTGTGAAATGCTTCCCAGACTACAATTGAACTGATATGTTTCTATAATAGGAGAAATCCCGAGCAGAAGATGGTCTTTCGGCAAGTGAAGATAAGTGAATCCATGATGCACATCAGATTCACTCACTCGTCAGTTTAAATATCTTAGAAGTCTATCTTTACTAGGATGGTAAAGCCCATTTACAACTGATATTAAACTTACACACATAATTTACATTGACTACTGTTAGCAAACTCGATAATAGTACAATGTTTATATCCTTACAAAATATTACCAAAATCACTATGGTATTAAACTCGAATTCTTTAGCCTTTCTGAAGAGGTCCGGTCCATGGCAATATGCCTACCTTCATGACCACATCATCTCATCAATCAACAAAATGTCGGTAAGTAAAAAAAAAAAGGGCTTCCCATATGAATAAGAAAACAAGTGCAAAAAAAATTATTTTCTTCATAAATTTTGAATGGTAGTAAAGAATATAGTAAGAGCATCGAGGCCCCCACCTCCCCAATGTTGTCATATATACAAATCTCTGCGGACTGACGACCTCGGTTGAGGACTGAACATCGTAGCAAGACCTTTGTCTACTGTCACCTCAATAATCGGTCCATAAGACATCGGATCTTTGCTTCCATCTCCATATGCTCCATTGCCTCTCGCAAGTACTTCCCCATCTACATTAATGTATCCTCCTTGTATTCCCGAATCTACTCGCCCGCCTGGACACAAACGGAAAGCCTTTACCTGAGGGCAACACAATTCAGAGTATCAAAAGGGGTTCTCATTTCCATGCAACAGATTTAGACACATCTTAGTCACATTAAAGCTCAGTTCATGGAAGATCAAATCTATCTGCTTATTGGTATGGATCGATTGATCTTCTAAGCCCTGAGTTGGGAAGGCTATCATTATAAGTTCATAGAACCAGCAATCCCACACAAACCACAAAGAACCACAATATATATTAACTTTCAAATACTCCACATATTGCGAATTCACATGGCTTCCATCGCTTAATTTGAGGAACAAAGAGAGTAGGGCTGCTCGTGGGCAATCCTTAACAATAATCAGATCGAGGAAGCCGTCGGCAAACTGCAGGAAGACAAGAAGAGGTGCATGATAAGGAACCGATGCCAAAGATAACAAGCAAATAAGCAATCGGATATTTACTTTTGCCGATGGGGCTGCATGAACATCCTCTGCAGCCCAAGGAACATTCATAAGCCAGACAAGTACAAATTCACCTCGGATCGATCTCCATGCAATATCTCCAGGGAGGGAGGCAGGCCCTGGATATCCATACCCAATATCTTCCTGAATTCCAGACCCGTCACTGTTATTTGACACAGGGAAGATGATGCTCTCCGTAACAAATACTTCTGCATAATCAGCATTAATAGATTCCCCTGACCCTTCATAACCAGGAGCAGGAATATAAGCTAAGGTGCCTGAGTACTTCCAAAGCTGTAAAACCCGGAACATAGCCTGAAAATTATAAAGATCTATGAGGGAGGATCTGAAAAGGAACTCACTAAATAATTAGGGAGTAATCGGATGCCAGTGTTGCATCCAATATTTTGTAACAGAAATGCAGTAAGATGCTGCCTAAAAGAGCACATAATTTATATCGATGGAATAAAAAAATGGATGATCAACAAACAATTAATAATTGCAAAAGAGTTTTTCAGATGGTATCAAACTAAGCACTTTGTATTGCAATGAATTCTGATGCTGTCAAAAGGAATTCAAAACGTTTCCAAATGAAGTTGAGGTTAGGTTTCAATGATGAGTTGTATATGAATCTATCATCTCATGCAAGCATACTCGACCACATGCATATATGACAAAGAATATGCTTTCCACACTCATTTCAAGGATACATACCCTACTGAATTTGCCACATAGAGTACTTCAATACATACTAGATTCATGGGGAACGGGACTTCTGAAGGAACAGTGGGGATTCTGAGCTTACATAAATATCAATTCGTAGAGAACCTAAGCTTCGCAACTTTTCAGATTCAATATCAACATCTGCTATGAGACCTGTAAAACATTTCTCTAAAAGTTACAAGACGTGTTGAACATTAGGATCATTAAAAACCAAACAAATAAATTTGTAGCAAAATACAAACCCCATGTGAGCAGGAGAAGACTGTAGGAACGTGTTTTCCCTTGTGCAACAGTTGAAACATCCAGCTGTTGCTTATAGCCTGAGGTAGCACAAGAGAAATGCGATTTTGAATCCTCTAACAGTAACATAGAGCAATGAAGATACAGATATATTTTTTATCCTGACAGAAGTCAAAGTTGTGACCTTGAATGATTGCAAATGTAGCATTCTCCACATTGCATGCCTCATTCACACTATGCAACAATGACTTTGCCATTCCATTTCCAGTGCCTGCATACCCATAACTCAAAGGCAAAATATGCAAAGTAATATCAGGAAAGCATATAGAAAAACCAAGACGTACAACTGTTAGTGGTGGGCCCTTCACATGGAAATAAAAAACTCACCAGCTGGTATAACACCCAAGGGAATTTTGATTGCATTCTCCCAATCCCCACGTTCCAATAGTCCATTCAAAACCTGCAAGACAGAATTCATCTTCACCTAATCCATTTATATCAATTCTAATCTCATAGCACATTCATAACCGAGCCTATGCTCTTCCATTCCTACATAATTGTTCCAGAACACTTTTGACATTTTTTCTTCCAAGAGAAGAAAGAATTGGATAACATAAACTTTCCTCATAGGTTACGGTTATCTATCTATGATTCATGTTGTCAAAGGTTCCAGGACAGTACTCATGCAAGAGAGATGATGCCAATCAGAAAGTACATATTTGATGAGATTCTCATGGTTCTTTACTTTGAAAACACTCATTAAAACAGAAAAATACCTCTAACAGAATACCATCTCCACTGACGCAAACAATACCATCATAACCAAAAAGATCCATAGTCTTTGCCAAGTCCTTGGCATGCTGCCGAAATTGTGTCTCTGTCATAGAAACATGTCAATATAAAACTGGGACTGAAAAATGGAGAGGGGTTAACAAGAAAGAAGAGCATATTCAGGATCTGAATGCATTAGTCATGAACACCATACACATCTCTTACACCAGTTGATATGGGCATGTATGCAATTCTTATTATTTCCATTATAGTGATCACAGATGCCACAGGTAGAACAGAGGCACAATCCTGGGCCACACCAACATGCCCAATCTCTGCCAATGGATGTATTACACTTGACAACCAACCAACTACAACAAGTATCACTTCTATGCATGTCTTGTCGCTATCTATCTTCAGAATTGCATGTTTCCGTCAACATTATGACACACTTTCACATTATAACAAGCAAAAATCTTGGTGAAACATAAATACGTCCTGATCATTTCAGTCTGGTTCACGGTAATGGTCTGGGTCTATTGACTCTACACTCTAACACATTGTGCTATCAAATTTGCTTTGATCATTTCTTGTTACTGCTGGCCCACAATGGAAAACCATCTTCTTTCATTGACCGTTTTACCAGTTTTACAGCACATTGTAAAATTCATACGATGGTGTATGGATGTTGCAGAAGATTAGATCTTTCTCGGATAGAGCTAGCCAAAAGAACAAATTCTAAACACCAAGGAGAACACATACAGGACACAGGAAGCTGAGCAAATCTAAACCCCCAGGTGCTGGTCCTCTATCCTCACCAGCCTCTAAGCACAACATGATTAAAAGAATCTGCGACATTCTCTGCTATATCATGGGGACAGAAAATGAGAAATCAGACTGATATTTATTTGTGAGAATATATTTTATCAGAAGCATGTGTCTTCCTTGTTGTCTGTAGAGCATACAGAAAATTTTCTAGATGTTAGACTTGGTAGTTTTACAAAAAACGTGAGCGAACTCTTGACTCTTTAGAGTGAAAACCTTTCAAAGTATAGTCGATTCCAGCAGCAACAAGAAGTGGTGCCACTCTCTCTTGGAAAATTTTCTTTGCAAGCTTTTTTCCCCCAAAAGGATTAAGAAAAATCAAGAGTCGTCTGGGCCGATCTGCACAAAAGTAGAAGGTCACATATGAACTATGATGCATGCATTATTGTATTCAAACATAAGCAAATAAGCAGAAGTACAATAAAATGTATGCAGATCGACATAAATATACGTATATCAAAGATCAATTCATTGATGATTCAAGGAGGCTGACACAAAATAGATTTCTAGGAATCAATGGTTTAGAAAATTTATGAAATAGAAATAAAGATCAAGGCTGACGAGAATGTTTAAAAGGGAAGAGAGATGATATACATGTGAAGAAGTGCCGACCTGTTATTTTTTCCAGGAGAAAATTTGTGTGGCATAAAATGTTTATATGTACAGCAACTCAAATACAAATATCCGTTTTTAGGAAATTGATGCATAGATAGATAGATAGAGAGAGAGAGAGAGATAGAGAGATAGATAGATATGAGAAAGGATTCAATACATCTTTACAAGGCGGCATTTTGTGTGGGATAGATGTTCATATGTACAGTTGCTCAAATACCCAAACCCATTTTTTATCAACCTATTCATTACCCAAGGGAATTCGAATGGTATTGATGGTATGCACGTTCACAATCTATTTTTTTCACAAAGGAACTTCTGCTAGAAAAAAAAAAGCCTAGACATGCACCGCAATTGCTCCTCAAGAAGAGTGAAGGCCAAACAGTTTCAAAGAATTTGCTCATGCGGGTGTGAAGTTTAATTGATGATGCAACTCCATCCAGTTTCAAAGAATGTGTTCGCACATCACAGCAATGGCAGCGAAAGAATCGATTATCGGGATATCGGAGAATTCACCAGATGTTTTATGCAACCGATTTGAATTCGGGTAACAGATGTGTAGAAAATTGGGAGGGGGAGCTTACCCGAAGGTATGAAGGAGATGATGGCCTGATGCCAAGCCTGGAGAGAGCTCGGGGAAGTAGCTTGTAAGACAATCTCTCTGTAAACTCTCTTCTCCTCCGATTCCCTGCGTCCAAGGCAGCAGAGAACAGACCTGCGGCTCTGCTTCTCCAATTGGAACGAGTAGATGGTGAGCGACGAAGGGCCTAAGCTAACTCCAAGGACGTCGGAAGGGAGGAACAGGCTGGTGATTTCGTCTGAAGAGGAGTAAGATCTAGGGTAGGAAGAGCAAGAGGAGCAGGCGGAGGAGCAGGAGGAGCAAGAGACGTAGGAGTAGGAGGAGGAGGAGCTGAACCACTGCAAGAAGCCGGTGCTGTCGAGAATGGCCTTCACGGATTTGCCATTGATCTCGAGCTCCTCGCTAAACAGGATCGCATCAGATCGATCCATGGGGACCTGATTCTGGTCTTCCTACCCACCCCCCGTCTTCTCTGTTACCTAAAGGACCAAAAAAGCTATGGCTATGTCTGATCTGTCGATGGAGCCGATCAGTTGGGTCTCTGTTTCTGCAGCGATGGAGGGACTGTTCTCGCTTTCTTGCCCGAGCTTTCATGGCGACCCATGTGGGGTCTTGTTGGGATGCACGTGACTGGGCTTCAAACTCTGAAGAAGAAGAAGAAGAAGAAGAAGGAAGAAGAAGAAGAAGAAGGTGGAAGATGAGATTCCTTTTCAAATTTAGGGTTAGGGTTAGGGATTAGGGTCAGGATTAGGGTTAGGGTTAGGGGTTAGGGATTAGGGTCAGGGTTAGGGTTAGGGTTAGGGTTAGGGATTAGGGTCAAGATTAGGATTAGGGTTAGGGTTAGGATGAAGAAGAAGAAAGAAGAAGAAAGAAGGAGGAGGAGGAGGAAGAAGAAGGATTTCAAATTTAGGATTAGGGTTAGGGTTAGGATGAAGAAGAAGAAGAAGGAAGAAGAAGGAAGAAGGATTTCGAATTTAGGACTAGGGTTAGGGTTAGGGTTATAATTAGGATTTGGATTTAGGGCTTTGAAGCTCAATTGTTTAGGGTTTTCGGTTCAAGCTCAAGATCATGCACTTGGCTCCGGCTCCGGCTCTGGCTCCGGCTCTCGAGCTCAGGCTTGGGCTCGCGTTAGGAAATTAGGGTTTCTGGGGGTCTAGGGCTCAGGCTCGGGTGTTGATCTGCTCGACATCCTCCTGGCCTTTTTAGCTCTCTCGCGTCTGCCAGCTTGCTGAGTGATAGGCATACACGAAAGAAGTTATTAGCATGCAAAACTTGGGTTTCTGTTGGAGTCTGGTTGGTTGCTTGCTTTTATTCAAGGCCCCCGGAGCATGACTCTTTTCTTTTCGGTGGGAACAAATTTTTGTAGTTTGCTCATTCGGATGGGGCTTCTTCTGCTGGTGGTCTGACGACGGAGCGGGAAAATCGTGGCCAGGTGGATTCGTCAACTCTGTAGCCATCGTCATCAAGTGGCATAACAGACGATTACAGGTATGAAACAGAAGCGGAATCAGGAGAAACAGAAGGGAGCAGAAGCAGAGGCCAGAAGGGAGCAGGAGCAGAAACAGGAACAGGAAAACAGAAAAAGGGAGAAGACTCCTGAGAGTCAGTTGACATGCATGTGGGGATATGTCTGGAACGTGGGCGATCAGTCGGTCTTTGTTTGTCTGTCTGTCGCCTCCAGCTTTGAGATCCCAGCCATTGACCGACACACAGGTAGTTTAGTTAGTTGTATAACACCATTGTTTTTTTGTTTCCGTAGGTCGAGCCTCTTACTGAATATGGATCCCATCTTGGGCTAAACTTCCATATCGAGATCGACAATCATTATTGAATTCTCCTAGCTGACGCTAGTTGTCGGTGCTCTTGTAAAGTTATAATGTACTCTCATTAGGTTTTAATCTACATAGGTTTTTTATTTTATTTTTATGGGCAGTTGTGTAGCACCATTTTTTTTGCACAGTTGGAAGTCGCGAACTTAGCAGGAGGCTCCTTCCTTCTTCGGATAGTTCATACGTAAAAATCCCGCATGGAGATCGATAATTTATTAATGAGCACTCCCCCAGGAGGTGGGGCGAGAAGTTCGGTTCCGTAACTAACATTATAGATTTTTAGATAAGAGTATAGGGAGAATTACCAAAAAAACACCAAGCCAAATTATAAATTGCATTTTAACGCCGTCTGAAATCACAAAACTACAACTTTAAACGCCTAATCTTATCTTCCACTAAAAGTCGACACCCAATTAATTCCGCTAGTGTTGATTTTATTCCTAATCGCTTCCCGCTAATCGATCCCAATCGATTTCCTTTCTGCATTCGACTGACTAAGAAGTTAGTAATTTTAGAATCTAATCAACTGATTAACACGTTGATTTGGTTTTAATCAAGTGATTAAGCCGTAATCAATGATCTAGTGAATTTGTGATTTCTAGTTTGGGTAGGCGTTAAAATGTAATTTTCCCAAGAGTATAACGTTCGCATTCGAGCATAAAAGTATTATTCGAGAATGAAAAACAGACTCTTGAAGTGTAAAATGAACCATTTGTTTTCCAAAAATAAAAGACTTAGCATTAAACTATCATTAAAATTCAAATTAAAGAAGAGTTTAAAAATGTAGAATCGAAACCATAAAAGAAAAGAAAGTGAGACTCACAAAGTCGAGTTCCAGAGTAAATAACAATTCGAAAGCCGAATCGTTATTCTATTACGCTGCGCATTCGTGTGTCGATCCCGACTTCGTGTTCTTGACATTCTCGACGGAATGCGAAATATTACAATCTACTGACTAACATCGGTCTTCGGTGCTCTCTTGTAAGAAAGTCAGGATCTCTTGCTAGCTAGGCTCGATCGAAGATTCTACACTGGGTTCTGCTTCTTGTTCGATTCCTTTCCGAAACCGCTCTACTCGTACTCGATCTTGATGCCCTTGATGGTGGCGGGGGCGCCGCCCGTGAACTTGGGCACGATGGTGACGAGGAGGTCGGCGGAGCGGTCGGCGGCGAGGCCGAGGCGGCGCAGGTTGTCGGAGATGCCGAACCGGACGGTGGCCGAGTGTGAAACCGACGAGGAGCCCGAGCTGGCGAAGAGGTGCGGGATGTGGACGTAGGAGCCGACGTACTCGGCGCAGGAGACGGGCGTGTTCACATCTGTGCCAATGCGTAGTTTTGTAAAATCAAGGGAAATTTACCCAAACAATAACGCCTGACGAAATTATCAATCACGTCTTAACGCCTGCCAGAACTGGAAAAATTACAAATTGTCGCCTGATTTGAGAAGTTAATGTCCAACTAATTGATTGACGCCAAATCCATTAATTGTGAGCTCGGTTGACATCAAACTGAACTGATTGATTAACGCTCGATTACTCGATCAACACCAAATCAACGCATCAATCCATTGATTAGATTCTAAAATTACTGACCTTTGCTGAGCGAATATTGGAAGGGAATTGATCAGGATCAACTGGTGGGAAGCGATTAGGAACAAAATCATACCAACGGAATCGATTGGGTGTTAATTTGTAGAGGGAAGCTAAGATTTTGATAGGCATTTTTTGGTAATTCTCCCGTAAATAAAATATGTTTTTCGAATACTCGGACGTATTCTACACGTATTTAACGTCTCGGAACTAGCTATCGGTTGTTTTCAATCAAAATTGTAAAACATCGGAAATATCTTTTACTAGGGCTGCTGTTTTTTGCTTACTCTCGAGAGCGAATGTTAATCGTTTTATTAACTTTAAAGACTGAAAAATTCAATTGATCCTCTACAGTTTTTGAAGGCTTTGTATAAACGCAGGGAGAAATTTTAGTGATATGTAGGCTTAATTACTTGTAAATTTGTGTAATTATTCAAGGTATTCTAATGTATTCGACCCGTATTTCACCTCTTGATCCGTATCTAACACTAAGCGTGCTAAAACGCTTGCAAGGCATACATCTTTTACAAGGTTTTATTTATTTATTTTAAAATCGAATACTTTTAGAACGCGTCGCATACGTATTGTACGTATACGGTATGCTACGCGTGTAACAACAACAACAACAACAACAACAACAACAACAACAATAACAATAATGGGTTCGTGTTCACACCTGCGCTGGGCAAGCCGATGAAGACGGCGAGGTGCGTGACGGCGTTGCGTGGAACAACGACAGCTTCGAGGACGAGGACCTCCTCGACATCGTCGTCAGCGAGGTCCTCTGGGACGCTCCCAGGCCTCGCCACGTATCGTGCCACCGGGCCTGACACCTCCACGGGGCTCTCGTTCTCCGCGGCCGATCCCATCCGAGGAACAGCTGCTGCCCCCTCCTGCTGATCATCAGCAGCAGTTGCACTGCTACCTGTTTGTCGTTGCAAACAGGCGCAGGTTTTTTATAGATATAAAGACATAGATCTCTTGATCAAGAGTAACATTCGTGCATTCGTATTCGAGTATAAAAGTATTATTCAAGAATGAAAGAAGGCTCCTAAGTACAAAAACAAACCATTCCTTTCTCACGAACATAATATATATATATATATATATATATATATAATGAAAACAAGTTCAGAGTTTTTAGTTTCTAAAGTTTAAAGAGAGTTGGCACGACTCGAAACCCAGAGAGTCCAGAGTTATTGCGCCGCGCCAAACAGTTGGAGCATAATACTTGGTAGTATTCGCATTCGTCGATCGCTCGCATGTTTGCGTTTCGAGGATGTTTTGGGCGAACGCCGAATACTACAACCTGTTAAACAACGATTGTGCCCGCGGGATGTTTTTCGATTACGGTTCGTCGCTACTAGCACAACGTCATCAAAGTCACAAGTGGAACAGGGTCGATGAAGATCGGCAAAAACCAACCGCCGAGAAACAATGGGAGACCAAAAAAGAATTCCGTACCGATACACAAGTTTAATTAATTGCAAAAATTTGCGTAGCTATTTAACCCATGTTTAACGTACCTAACCCATGCATCTAACCCATGTTTAACGTATCTAACCCATGTTTAACGTATCTAACCCATGTTTAACGTATTTAACCTGTAGTGAACGACTACATATCGAAGTGCGTATTCCAAGTAGTTATAAAAGAAATTTAGAAATTACTTTTAGAATACGCGACACACATACTATATACGTGTACGGTATGCTACGTATGTAACGACGTTGAGCTCCGCTACCAGTGGTGGTGGTGGTGGTGGTGGTGGTGCGTTTGGCGGTCGCCGTCGCCGTCGTCGTCGTCGTCGTCCCCAGAGGCTTCGGATCGTACTTGAGCCACAACTCGTCCGCTTTCACACTCTCGTAGGCGACCCCGAGGCTTCTGGGATCGAGCGCGTCGCGGACCTTGACGCGCACCATGCGCGCGGCCTCGTCGTAGAACACGAACTGCGCGTCGAGGAAGTCGGGGTCGGTGTGGTCCTTGCGCCGCCCTCCGATCGCGTTCCACACCGCCCACAGCCGGTCGACGTTGGCGTGGTGCGCGTAGAAGATCGGGTCCCTCGCCGCCGAGTAGAAGTTGCCCATGTCCTCGAGGTACGCCTCGCGGCTGTCGCCCGTCCACGCGTGGATCGCGGTGTGCGGCGCGTTCTCCAGCGTGCCGCCGATGTTCGGCTCCGCGTCGCCGTTGCTGCCATCAGAAAACGGTAATCGGAAAGATTAGCTTTAGCCGAGAAAATGGAGAATGAACGACGCAAGTTCAAAGGAGGTTTTGCCTGAACTGCAACGGAACTATACAACCTCGCAACGGATTTACCCAGCTAGACGGCTGGTATGCGAGGGCTATAAAGCGTCGCAGTAAAACTTGGTGTTCTAAACTGGATTCCGGCTGATCCATGTACTCGATAAGCGAATCGTTGTAGCTACCTATGTTTAAGGACGGAGAGTATAGATTTGTCAAACCTTATTTTGCGGCCTTGGGGACCACACTTGCTCGCGGTTGTAATTATTATTTTTTACTATCGAAGAATCCATTTTCTGGAAGCGAAGTGAACCAGCTGAGGTGGGATGGTCCATCGGCCGAATCGAACGGAACAACGTGTAGCTCTACCGAAGGGCGTTATGTTTTGGACAGAATCTTTTGAAAGCTACGTGTCGGACGCGATTTAGCTATGACCGTTGATAACCAAGGGAAGGATATCTCTTTGGTAAACGAGAGTAACATGCATGACTTCTACCCGAAACATTTCGTATACTGTTAGCCCTTCGGATGAAAGACTAAGACTTGGTCGTGAATTTCGTAATAATCAGCCCAGCATATATAAAAAGTTTTTACTGACGAAGTAACTAATTCTGGGGGCCGAAACCCTAAACCCTAAACCCTGACGAGCGGACCCTGCAAAAAAAAAAAAAAAAAAAACCTTGTTGGGCTCTGAGCTCTAAAACCCGAAGCCCAACCTGTACTTCTTGCCCATGAAGAGGTCGGGTGTGGACGCGGTCACGATCGACTGGTAGAGCACGTTGAGGTTGTCCTCGATGATCTGGTCATTGGTGAGGCCAGTGCTGGCGCCGAGGTCCGAGAGGCTGAGCGTGTTGAGGGCGGGCGGCAGGTGCGCCGGGTTACGCTTGGCGTCGTAGAGTGCGCCGCCGCCAGCCTGATCGGCGAACATGGACGGCATCACGTTGCCGCCGGAGCCCGACTGGTCGTCCCAGTTCCAGAAGACGAGCGCGAACTCCGGGTCCCCGATCAGGTGTCCGAGGATGCGCTCGTGGAAGTAGAGGTACCAGCGGTGCCACGGAAAGAAGAGCCACGAGAAGTGGACCTGCATCATCCTCCAGAGAGGTCGAGAGATCCTCTCGCTTTGAGATTCTTGTTTTGTTTCACGAGCTGGTATCCGACGGCTTCTGACTCGTACGGGGAACTAGGCCTAACGCGGCATCGCGGCCGCTGTAGTGGGTGACTACATCCCTTAGACGCCCCCGGCTCGCAAGGCATAAATGTTTTAAATCGCTCGGCTTTAAAAGCGTCTTACTGCAACAACAAAAAACGCAAACACGACCGTATTGCATATTTGCTGCGACGTAGATGCACCTTGCAGATGCGACGGCCATGTTGCGACTTTGCAATGCAAGTTTATGTTACAAACAAGATTTGTTCTATAACCCATGACCTCATTTCACACAATCAAGCGGTGTACGCTATCGGTCCAGCGTACAACTGTACGCCTCGACCCTAAACCCTGACTCCTACACTTAATGTCCTGGGTCGTGGGCCTATATTGCTAAAAGAACAAGTACTACTTTATAAATAAAGTACTGGTCTAGAATACTCGGACATATTTACACGTATTTAACGGGTTTGGAACTGCCGTTAAAGCCAAATTGATATGTATCAGAAGTAATTTCTACTACTAGGGGCTACTGTTCGGTCTTGCGAGTGAATAGCAGTCGTTTTATAGACGTAACATTTAAAATTCGATTCTCCACAATCCAAGACACAAATTTACAAAGCCCTAACAACCCTAAACCCTAATGCCATGCAGATCGGGTGCGGCTAAAAACCCGAGAGCCCCCCTTGTGAACCCTAAAGAACCCTAAGAACCCGAATGCCATGCAGATCGGGTGCGGCTGAAAACCTGAGAGAGCCCCCTGTGAACCCTAAGAACCCTAAACCCTAACGCCATGCAGATCGGGTGCAGCTAAAAACCGGAGAGCCCCTGAGAACCCTAAGAACCCTAAGAACCCTAATACCATGCAGATCGCGCGGCTAAAAACCTGAGAGCCTCCCTGTCAACCCTAAAGAACCCTAAGAACCCTAATGCCATGCAGATCGGGTGTGGCTGAAAACCTGAGAGCCCCCTGAGAACCCTA
Organism: Azolla pinnata; assembly: GCA_037176905.1. Taxonomy (NCBI): domain Eukaryota; kingdom Viridiplantae; phylum Streptophyta; class Polypodiopsida; order Salviniales; family Salviniaceae; genus Azolla; species Azolla pinnata. Next base: position 1,008 of record JBBBWG010007502.1, on the reverse strand, counting down.
AGAACCCTAAACCCTAACGCCATGCAGACCAGGTGCAGCTAAAAACCGGAGAGCCCCTGAGAACCCTAAGAACCCTAATGCCATGCAGATCGCGCGGCTAAAAACCTGAGAGCCTCCCTGTCAACCCTAAAGAACCCTAAGAACCCTAATGCCATACAGATCGCGCGGCTAAAAACCCGAGAGCCCCCCGAGAACCCTGAGAACCCTAAACCCTAATGCCATGCAGATCGTGCGGCTAAAAAAACCTGAGAGCCCCCAGAGAACCCTAAGAACCCTAAACCCTAATGCCATGCAGATCGTACGGCTAAAAAACCTGAGAGCCCCCTGAGAACCCTGAGAACCCTAAACCCTAATGCCATGCAGATCGTGCGGCTAAAAAAACCTGAGAGCCCCCAGAGAACCCTAAGAACCCTAAACCCTAATGCCATGCAGATCGTGCGGCTAAAAAACCTGAGAGCCCCCTGTGAACCCTAAGAACCCTAAACCCTAATGCCATGCAGATCGTGCGGCTAAAAACCTGAGAGCCCGATCGGGTGCAGCTAAAAACCGGAGAGCCCCTGAGAACCCGAAGAACCCTAAACCCTAATGCCATGCAGATTGCGCGGCTAAAAACCTGAGAGCCACCCTGTCAACCCTAAGAACCCTAAGAACCCTAATGCCATGCAGATCGGGTGCGGCTGAAAACCTGAGAGCCCCCTGAGAACCCTAAGAACCCTAAACCCTAACGCCATGCAGATCAGGTGCAGCTAAAAACCGGAGAGCCCTTGAGAACCCTAAGAACCCTAATGCCATGCAGATCACGCGGCTAAAAACCTGAGAGCCTCCCTATCAACCCTAAGAACCCTAAGAACCCTAATGCCATGCAGATCGCGCGGCTAAAAACCTGAGAGCCTCCCTGTCAACCCTAAAGAACCCTAAGAACCCTAATGCCATACAGATCGCGCGGCTAAAAACCCGAGAGCCCCCCGAGAACCCTGAGAACCCTAAACCCTAATGCCATGCAGATCG
>JBBBWG010007491.1:0-25157 GCA_037176905.1 Azolla pinnata | reverse complement strand
TTCTAGACTGGCATATTCTAGGGATATTATCCAGTATATTCTAGAGATATTCTCATCTCAGAACTTGTATAAATATGGGGGTTCACCTTGATCATAATCAAAGTGAACAACACCAGTTACGGAATTCAGTATTTGCTTCTGCCTCTTCAATCTTGTGCTCATTCTTGCTCGGCGTGTCTGTGACAGTTCTTGCTCGGCGTGTCCGTGACAGTTCAGACATTTCATTAGCCAATCAATGCCTATTCGAACTTACAACTGTTTTGTATCATCTTCAACTACAATCGATATTGATCATGCATTTAAGGGAGGATTCTCATTTATATTAAAGGGAGGGGATGAGATTCAGTGGGATGAGGATAAAGTTCATACTTTCTTGAAGGACCAAACCGAGTAGTTTTCCAAATTTGTTGTCTAGCAGGACACTCAAGAATTAATAAATGAACATTGAAATGCAGAACAAATTAAATGGAAGAAGGATGCAAATAAAGATGGAATCATGCATGTGTTAATCATAATCAAGGTTGCACCATCAGAAGATACATTGGGCTATGTATGTATTTATTAGGAGAATATGTTTGATGAATATGTTATGGCTAGTAGTCATTATTGTTGGGTGGTGGATTTGGTCAGAATTATTTGAAGCAAAAGCTAGCCCAATGGGGGAAATGACTATCCAAATTCAAAGGAAACAAATCAGCAAGAGTGGTAGAACTATTACAAAGAAGGTAACACCATGAAAGTACTCATATGGATTGTGCAAGGCCTGCGTGGCCCTCAATGTAGACGTATAAGGGGAAGACTAAGGTATGAAGTACATAAAACATTAATTTGGGCTCCAATTTACATGATTTTAGTGCAAGAACATCATTTCTGTAAAAGAAGAATTGATACCTATGTTTCCATATTGCCGGGTCAATGGACATCGTTTTGGTCGCCTAGTATTGGAAGTCAAGGTGATCAAGCAAGTGTTTGCTTAGCAGTTTCTGGAAAATGAAATACAAGCATCATCAGATATGAAGAAGGTATTCTAGGTAGGGCTCAATATGTCTTGTTACAAATTAAGAACAAGACAATAGGGTTTTTGAATATCTATGCTCCGAATGGAGGAGCTCAACGAACATTATTCTAGGACAAGTTAATAACTTTACTTCCATTTGTTGAGGAATGGTGTGTTGGTGGGAATTTTAATATGATAAAAAGTATTAGTGATAAAACAAGAGGAAATGGGATAACAGTGAATGGCCATGAGTTGGCTTGTTTGGAACATTTTTGCTTCCATCTTCATTTAATGGATACATGGACATCTAATTCATTTAAGAGAGATGAGAAGTCCAACAGCTAAGAAATCAAATCAAAATTTGACAATCTTGTTCTTGGACTTTGAAAAAATTTATGATCAGGTTGATTGGTTGTTTCTTGAAGGAACAAATCATGTATGGGTTTTGATACTAAATGGATTACAATTGTTTTAACATTATATAATAATGTTTCAAGTAAAGTTATACTAGCAAGAAGAAAAAGGGAACAATTAAGATCTATTAGACAAGGGTGTCCGATGACACCATATTTGTTCTTAATTTATGCTTAAGCGCTATCCTCGTATTTATCAACAAATAGCGAAGGTATTTGTTGTGGGTGTAACATTACGAACCAAGGTGTAAGGCTAATTTGATTGGTTTAAGGGCAGGATAAGTGGCAAACCGGTTATCCTAGGATTGGGTCAAACTCATATGGTCACTGGACTAGTGTAAACACATCTAGTGGTCAGGGAGCCCATGAAGTTTGATCTATTTAAAGGAGACTAGCTTCCTCCTTTAGGACGGCACCCTGAGATGCTGTGAAGTCTCCCTTGGTGAGGCTAGGCTCTCAGGTCAACAGATCCGTACCTGTTAAACTTCTTAGGTATGTCCAAGGTAATAACCTGTGGTATGGGACACCAGTATTGTTTTGGATTAGTCTTCAGTCCTTCGCTGGGGGGTGGTTACTGAGGTTAATCTCTCTTAAACCATGTTATTCTCTCTAATCTCTGTCTCAAATACTACTTATCATTAGTAGATCCTAATATTTGGTATCAGAGCCATACTAATGATTTTGTTTCTATCTCTCTTGATTGTTTGGATTCTAGAGTAACTAACGGGATTGTTGGTAGATCCTGATCTGAAGAACGAGTAACATCAGTATTTTTCTTTCTTAATCTTTTCTTTGATGAGTCTGGGTTTTATTTAATCGTTTGGTCATAATTAATGGTTTTAATGGCTGATTGTTAATTGATTTTATCATTAATAATCGTTTGATTGATTTTATCATCAATAATCGTTTGATTGATTTTATCATCAATAATCGTTTGATTGATTTTAATAAACGACATTAATTTTTTCCATGATCGATGATTTCTATTTATTCGATCATGATGTTATATCGATTATGATACGATCGTAAATAAATTGACTAATCGATATCAATCTTCTGTAAATGAGTATCTTTATTATGATTTCTATTGATTAATAATGATACAATAGAGGTATGATTCGATTTTTAAAATATTAAATATCGTTTATTATTTCTATGATCGCGATTATTGATTCATTTTAATTAAATAATCAATCAATCATTTGTTCGACATGTGACACTTCTCTATTGATATCAAGGTGTGTATCATGCGTAATTAGATTTCGCGCATGTATCCCTATGACGTTGGTAGTTACCTTCCAAATCGGTTCCCTTGATTCAAGGCACCGATTGAGGGGTGACCACCTCTTTTGAGATTGGTCCTTGAGTCAAGGCACCCATGAAGGTTTGGACACCTCCTTCTGAAGGCTTGCTCCATTTCGAGCATTGATCTCGGATTCACACCTACGAAGCGAATGACCGACTTTTTCATGTATTAGTTAGGCTTAAAAATCATGAGACATGAACACATAGTCGACTTAACCATTTCAAGTCACATGGTCAAGTAGTGTTTTAGAACTAATGCTTACCATTAGGCTATTACTCTTATACATGTTTATAAAGCATGTATATTTCCTAATATTCTTTTGTGCAACTTGGGATTTAAAGAGCCAGGACCATTTATATGGGCACAATATAGATCATTTGCCCCAATTGTTTTCAAGTTTATTGTACAAATGTTAGTTGCAAAAAAACGTGGTTGAGCCTCGGGGAGCCGCCATGTAATAGTAAGATAGAGATCAGATAAACGCATTAAATGCTACGCTTCCTCTGTGGTTTTTAAAACACCATAGTGTTACCATAGTATTTGATCTCGAAAATCATCTCCGATGTCTAGAAGGGGTAAAGACATGAGAGGTTTCTTACTTATTTGCTATTTACGTTCAGACACAAATTTGAGAAAAAATTTCTTAGAAATTTCTAGGAAACGACCAAACTAAAATATCGTCTAAATTATGTATTAGTGCTAAACATGGTACACGTTTCGTCGGATAATGGTTCGAGTTCTTCTCGACGTCGTGAGAACCGACCTATGATATCATCGAATCCTATTAATATAGAACAATACTTCAACATGTTACAAGACTCAATGAATGAGACGTTACATGAATTGTCGAAACTCTGAAAGTCTCATCATGATCTCGAATCACGTGTTGCTAGTATGCAACCAAATCACGGGACCAAGGATTACCCAGTTGGTGAACCCTCTTTTGTCGTTAAGCCCTATCATGGCGACAAGAAAGAAAGAACCGAGGAAGCGATTTGCACTTGGTTGGGTCGTCAGGAGTCTCACTTTGAACTCCATCCCAAACCTGATAGGACAAAAATTAATTATGTTGCTCATGAGTTAGGTGGTAAAGCCGCAGGTTGGTGGCGCGGGCTTCATATTGCTAAAAAACTTCCTGAAACATGGAAGAATTTTGTTGAAATTTTTAAAAAGCAGTTTTTACAACCACCTTCTCAAATGGAAGAAACACGAAACCTTATGACTTTATCTAGCAAGACATTCCGCTCCCTTGATGACTACATTCATCATACTAGAACATTAATTCAAAAATTTGGACTAGAGGGAGAAAAATGGTTTATTGCTTGTTTCCGTAACAGCATACCAAACTCTGACTATCATTCGATAGTGCATAACAAAGATCCTAACACCTTTGAAGATGTAGTGGAAATTGTACTTCGCTACATGCGCACTTCAAAAAAGGATCACAATAAACCCAAGTCAATAGGACAAAATCCAGGATCATTTAGTGGTAAACACAAGACACCCAATGATGACACTGGTCGAAACACTAAGCACATTCTTCTTTCATGTGCATATTGCAAGAAGAAAGGACATACGAAGGATAATTGTCGACGGCTCACACAGAAGGACAAATAAAGCTTTTGTAATATAAGAACAAAGAGGCAAGCCTTCTGACCTAAAAGGTCGTTTCTTTGATATTGTTGAAATTTAAACTCAAGATTTAAGTAATTGTTCCTGTTCTTTCCTGAGCATTTACTAGGTCCATATGATTTGCACCGAACTATTGGTCAAATCAATGGATATCTAGTACACTACTTGTTTGACATTGGTAGCTTACACAATTTTATTGACGATCATTTGGTACAGATGTTAGGACTTTGAACAAATATCAGTGATCATACTTATAAAGTTTACCTAGCAAATGGAGGAATGCAATATATCAACGGTGCAATTCGTCAATTGCTTATTTCTATAAACTCTTATGTAGAAAAGCTTGACTTTCATGTGATGAAATTGAGATCCGCTGATGTAATACTAGGATATCCCTGGTTTTATAATAAAAACTCCTCCTTATCCATTGATTGGGTTAATCACTCAATCACATTTGTACAAAAGGGTATTGCACATTATATTCAATGTTCAAAAGTTCCTTCTAAATCAATTGTTCCTTCAACATCTTTAATTGAGTATCAATCTTGTTCGTTTTATTGTTCTCTAGTCGATTCCGTAATTCAATATTATAATTTTCATATTGATGCGAATCAATTACCTTGTCACGAGCAATAGCTACTCAATTTAATCACAAAAGATTTTAAAGATGTTTTCCCAAAGGAATTACCACCAGGATTACCACCTATGCGAAATGTTAATCATAAGATAGATCTCATACCAAGTGCTGCTCCTGTGAGCATTCCACATTATCGACTTAGTCGATTTGAAGAGGATGAGATCGCTACTCAACTTAAGGATTACTTAAGGATGGGTCACATTCAACATAGTAAATCTCCTTGGGGAGCTCTGGTTATCCTTGTGAAAAAAAAGGATGGAACATGGCGAATGTGTGTTAACTATCGTTGTTTGAATAAGTTGACTATTAGAAAATTCATACCCTCTGCCACGTGCTAATGATTTGATAGATCGCTTGCAAGGTGCTCGTTATTTCACCAAAATTGACCTTAGAACTAGCTACTATCAAATAAGGATTGTTGAGGATGATGTTCTTAAAACAACATTTCTTACGCGCTATGCCCATTATGAATTTTTAGTCATGCCGTTTGGATTGACTAATGCCCTGACCACTTTTCAACAAGAAATGACACTTTTCGTGATCAACAAGGTCACTTTGTTGTCATTTTCTTTTATGATATTCTTATTTATAGTCGTACTTCGCATGAACAATATAAACATATTCGCTTTGTACTGCAAACTTTGCGGGACAAACAATTTTATGCCAAATTATCAAAATGCAAGTTTTTCAAAAGGTCAATTACTTATTAAGGACATTTGATAACTGACCAAGGTATTCAAATAGATCATTCTCGAATAGAGAAAGTAAAACTTTGACCTGTCCCTCATAATGTACGAGAACTTCGTCATTCCTTGGTTTTGTTAGTTTCTTGCGAAAGTCAGCTCATCATTTTTCGCGATCAACTACACCGTTTACTGATCTTTTAAAGGGTCAAAAACATAAACCAATCCCCTGGAATGATAAACTACAAGAATGTTTCAACATTCTCAAGGAACATGTATGTACTACTCTTACACTTACCTTGCCTGACCCATCTAAACCTTTTGAGGTTAAAACCGATGCTAGCGATTATGCAATTGATGTCATTCTTTACCAAGACGGTAAACCCATTGCTTTTGAGAGTAGGAAACTTGATCCAACTCAATGTCGGTATTCAGTCCAAGAAAAGGAACTTTTTGCAGTCATTTATGCACCAAGAACATGGAGACATTACTTATATATGGAAATTGATTTGTAGTCACTACTAATCACCAATCTTTAAAATACTTTTGTGATCAGCAAGACCTCACTGGTCGTACGGCTAGATGGGCAGATCTGATACAAGAGTTTGAATACTCCATTCGTAATCGCAAAGGTTCTTTGAACACAGTTGTAGATGCTCTTAGTCGTCTTCATGAAGTGAACATGCTTAGCTTCATTAAATTTAAATCTGATCTTTTTGATCTACTTCGAGGTAAATACCTCGATGACAGTTTCTTTAAAAGATACTGGGTGAGAGCCGAATCAAGTATAGAGGCCATTGAAATCACCAAACCCACGAAGTCAACCTTTCACATTTCTAACGGTCTATTCTACCATAATGGAAAGGTTTGCGTTTCGGATCTCCCAGAGGTTAAAAAGAAAATTTTGTATGAGTTTCATGACGCACCCTCGCCTAGGCATCCTGGAATACATCGAACACTCGTTCTTATCTCTACTATTTTTTTTTGGCTAAAATTACGTCATGATGTTCAGACATACGTTTTTAAATGTTCGCAATGTCAAATAAATAAGGCTGAGCGACTTAAAGTTGTTGGTCTTTTACATCCACTAGACATTCCTAATAACAAATGGGAAAGTATATATATATATTTTACTGTTAGTCTACCTCGGACACAACAAGGTCATGACTCAATTTGGGTTATTGTTGATAGACTAACAAAATTGGTCAGATTTATACTTACTAGAACCACGGTAAAAACTCAGGAATTAGCTTACCAATTTGTTAATGAGTTATTCCGATTTTACGGTTTACCCATGGATATAGTTAGTGATAGAGATTCTAAGTTTACTAGTGGTTTTTGGACTCAAATATTTAAAAAGCTAAAAACTAATTTGAACATAAGTTCCACAGATCATCCTCTGTCTGATGGGCAAACTAAACGAATGAATCAAATTATTGAGGATATGTTTTACACCTATGTGGCAAAGAAACCTACTAAATGGGAATAATATCTCCCTTTACTAGAGTTTGATTATAACAGCTTTAGACATACTTCAACGGGATATAGTCCTTTTATGTTGATGTATGGTTTTAAGCCACGAGCCCCCATCGATGTTACTTTTAACAGAGATTAATTTAACAGCACGTAAAATTTTCTTAGGGTTATAAAGGAAATGTTGCATATTACACGAGACAATGTTAAGACTGCTCAAGATAGAGCACGTTTTTATGTCGATCATAATAGGCATACTCATGTTTTTTTACCTAGGACAAAAGTTTTCTTACGTGTACTTCAAAATTCAAAATCTTTATCGATAGGTAAGTGTGCTAAATTAGCCCCACCCCACGCTATTGTGCACCATATATAGTCCTAAGCGTGTTGGTTCATCTGCCTATTATCTCGATTTACCTGTTGGCGTAGATGTTCATCCAGTGTTCCATGTTAGTCATTTGAAAGAACTTTAGGGTTTTGAGAACAATATGGTCACCATTAAAGATCTGGTGATTCATTAAAAATTAACTTTCCTGACTTTAATTTTTCATTGCAAGAGTGCAATGTTTTGGAAGGGGGGAGTATGTCATGGGCTTAACATTACGAACCAAGGTGTAAGGCTAATTTGAATGGTTTAAGGGCAAGATAAGTGGGAAACCGGTTATCCTAGGACTGGGTCAAACCCATATGGTCACTGGACTAGTGTAAACAAATCTAGTGGCAAGGGAGCCCTGGAAGTTTGACCTATATAAAGGGGACTAACTACCTCCTTTAGGACGACACCTTGAGATGTTGTGAAGACTCTCTTAGTGAGGCTAGGCTCTCAGGTCAACGGATCCGTATTTGTCAAACTTCCAAGGTATATCCAAGGTAATAACTTGTGGTATGAGACACGGGTATTGTTTTGGATTAGTTTTTAGTCCTTCGCTTGGGGGTGGTTGTTGAGGTTCATCTCTCTTAAACCATGTTATTCTCTCAAATCTCTCTCTCAAATACTGCTTATCATTAGTAGATCCTAATAGTATTCAAGGGTTTAGTTTGTCACATAATAATGAGGAATTGGTAGATGCAAAGTTTGCAAATTGTTGAGCGATAAGCTTAACTTTATAATACAGTCATTTGACCGAAAGAGAAAACAAAACTAGATTCTCTTGTATTGATGAGTCCACTTCTTTGACTTGTGTACTTGGACAGATACCCATCTTGGACAAACATCTAATATGCCTTTTTTGCACTCATCCTAGACTCTTATCTTAGATAGATATCTAAGATGTCTATCCTCGTATCTTGACGAGCTATCATGACATGACAAGTTGAATCTTACATGTCAATATATAAGACCCCCTTGAGGCACTTTTATAGAATGGATTGGATAATCAACTTTATGTCTTGTGCTTATACTCTCTTGCATTCTATCCCCATCTCTATCACACAACACTCTCTTTTCTGTCACACAGTTTCCACAACAGAAGCTCTCAAGCTTCTTTACATAATATTAGAGCATGAGGGGTCAACTAAATCCTCAGCAACCGCCATCGACAAGTGTCGTGAGAAGGAACGCCACCAACCAACTGGCTACCACTACAGTAGTGAGGCTACGTAACAGCCATGTGCACAACAACCAAGAGATCGAGACTACCTGATAGCTAAAGAGATGAATAAGCAAATGGACAACTCACTTCCGACAGAGAAGCTAGAGTGTAGCAACTACTGCCTAGAAATATAAGATGCACCAGTACTTGCTCAGGCAAGGCTACTTGAACTATGTCGAAGGAACAAACAAAGCAACACCAGACCCAACACACAATGACTTCTTAGCATAGTAACATGCAGCAAGTAGAGTTCTGTACTATTTAGCTTCATGTGTATATGATCAAATGTTTGGATACATCAAGGATAGCAAGACACCGAAAGAAGCGTGGGAAAATTTGAATAAGATTTTCAGCACCAACACAAACCGCCAGGAAGCTTCAAACTCAGGCAGGACCTGAACAATATCCACCAACGGGACATGTCCGTTGTGGATTACACCTCCAAGATCAAAGAGATTTGGTGCGCTAGATTCCATCAATGTGATGGTGGAGGAAGAAATAATCCAAATCTGCTTTGGAGGTTTGATCCAGATCTGCTTAGGACGACCATTTGTATGAGAGAGAAACATCCCTCCTTCTTTGACCTTCGATCCATGCTGCTAGTCGAAGAAAACCACAGAAAAGTGACAAACAATGCACCGGACAACGACCAGATGTTGTATACGCAATCATCTGGCAGCCCCGGACGAGGTCGTCGGTGAGCCTGTGGATGGAGAGGCCGCAGCAACGGAAGCCGCAATATGCAAAGAATCATTTATATGCAAGAATGGCGCGAGAGTAATCATCCTCGACAGCGGTTGCTTCATCGAAGATGACATAGAGATGAGAAGATGTTCATCCTCGACACCAATAACGTCTCCACTACAATGTACGCTAGAGGGCAAAAGGTTGAGACTGACATCGATCTATGGCATAAACGTTTCGGTCACATCAACTTCTTGCGACTACAAGACATGCAGTCAAAACAACTTGTTTTCGAACTGTCGAAAGTTTAGTGCGTGCAAGGACTAAGTTTGCAAAGCTTGTCAACTCAGAAAACAACATCGGCTTCCTTTTCCAAACGAACACTACCGGAGCCATAACTGCCTTAATCTAATCGACACAGATGTGTGGGGACCTACACAAAACACAAGTTTTGGTGAGAGTAAGTATTTTGTCTCCTTTATTTACAATTTCTCCAGGCACACGTAGATTTCCCAATCGAGAAAAAGAGTGAAGTGTTTCCACGTTTCTTACGGCTAAAGAGCCTAGTGGAAAAGGAACGAATTGGAAAATCCAATGTATGTGGTGTAACGCCGTGAAAGAGCACTTTTCCGATGAGTTCACTGCTTAATTGTTAAAGGCATTCGTAGAGAATACTCATGCAGGTATATGCCGCAACAAAATAGCGTTGCAAAAAGAAAGAACAAAACAATCTTGAAAGCCGCACACAATGCTTGAAAAAAAGCACATGCCCAAGAATTTCTAGGCCGAAGTTATATGCACTGTAGTTTATTTATTAAACCGTCATACAAAGAGTGCACGTAACTTTGTATGAGGCCTATTTTGGCCGCAAACCGAATATGGCGCATCTGCGAGTCTTCGAGAGCATTGCATTCATCCATATTCTGAACGAGAAGGGGAAGAAGCTTGACTTGAAGACTGAAAAGTGCATCCTCATCAAGTACTCACACGAACAAAAAGTGTTATAAATGCTTCAACCCTATGACTAGAGAGGCATAGGTGAGTCGCAACGTCGACTTGCTCAATGAGTTTGCATTATGGTACTCATCAACAATAGACTCCCGCATCACGGTCGGGTCAACAAAGATTCACCTCAGAATTCTAGAAGAGTGTTCGACTTCACTCTGGCCAAGCGGACCGGAAGAATGACCGAGTCATTAAGATATGACTCAAAGTGGAGAGAAGTCAGGCATGATGTCACCAAGAAGGTGTCATGACAACATGATATACTACCAAGGATTGAACCGATGATCTCGTCCAGTAAATAGAGAAACCTTATACAATCTGACATATCGTGTATATAATAATATAATGTTCTTGAACAAGTAATATTGTATATGTGCATGAAATTTAGGTGAATGTTTGTCACGTGGCATGCCATGCAGATGAATGCTGGCCATGTGGCATCTACATGCAAGCCACTAGAAGCTACATGCAGGTCATTGGAAGACCTATAAAATGAGCCCTTCCACTCTTGAAGAACCATCCAGGTTTAACACCTTTGCAGCGCACCCCTTAGCTTTCTCTGTACTCCAGCTGATCTTTAATATAATTCCAACCATTATCTACGTATTATTCGCTCTCCATTAACTTCTCTTATTATCCTACTCGCTTGTATTTTTACGATATTCGCTTGTCCTTGACAGAAGGCATGATGTCGCTAGGAAGAAGAAGGTTTCCAATGCGAAAATAAAGCGTGCATGTTAGAGCAAAGTGATTCCAAACACTCTATCAAGAGTGATTGCAGACCACCAAAATTGCAATCTATTGAAACCAAATGGGCCATTAAGTCAGTGAACGAAGTCCTCTCGCTACAAAAACCTAGTTGTGCGATATGGGTATAACGAGTACATGGTGCATCATTATGCGTTCAGCGAAAATAAAGCGTGCATGTTAGAGCAAAGTGATTCCAAACACTCTATCAAGAGTGATTGCAGACCACCAAAATTGCAATCTATTGAAACCAAATGGGCCATTAAGTCAGTGAACGAAGTCCTCTCGCTACAAAAACCTAGTTGTGCGATATGGGTATAACGAGTACATGGTGCATCATTATGCGTTCATGATCAAAGTGGCATCGGTACACAAACCAAAGGGTTTCGCAGACGCATCAAGGGACGCACGGTGTCGTGCCGTACAATGTCAGATATTCGCGTGAGTTAGATGAGGACCACGGGGGTCTTAGACTATGTGATTGAAATATCAATATGATTTTCAAATAGTTTAATGGATTAATTCTTGAGAATATGATAACCAACCAGATGATGACAGACCGGTTGATTCCCAAGGATGTAAGCAAGCCATGTTTATATAGCTTCTCTCATGCACTCTAGTCGTGTATGCGTTCATGCACACTTGTCGTGCATGCGTGTTTTTTCTTTTGTGTTATGCACGTGACAGTTCTTCTTCTTATGTTTCAACATATTTAATATCACTTGTGATATTAGTACAATGAAAAACTTAGAGTTCAATAACGTGGAGGTACAGAGTTTAAATGTTATTTTGTACTTGCATAATATTCGATTTTTTATTTTCCTAAATTTCATATATATCCTCATGTTATCACTCATATATATCCTCATGTTATCACTATTTAAAAGTGGTGTACTATGTACATTATGATAACGGCGGCGAGCCGCAATGAAAAAAAAAGTCCAAACGCTTAACACAAACCACATTTCATACCTAGTTACACCACCCAAGGGGCGCATACCAATCGAACATAAGTTGATCTATAAGGTTAAATATAATACAAACAATTCTATTAATAGGTATAAGGCAAGGCCCATCGCGAAAGGATATGCGCAAACGCATGGGATTGGTTACGATGAGACCTTTGTGTCGATCGCAAAAAATAACAATCATGCCCATGGTTCTTGGTGTCACAGTTACAAAGGGGTGGCATCTTCACTAGATGGACGTGAAAAATACATTTTTTAAAGGAGACCTTGAGGAAGAGGTGTATATGGTACAACCCCACCCAGAGATAGTTTGTCACTTAAAGAAGTCTTTGTATAGCCTGAAGCAAGTCCCTCGCATTTGACACTAAAAGATTATACAATTTTTGTGTAATCGGCCTTAAGACTTCGTATGCAGACTCCTCTCTTTATGTTAGCCAAGGGCGTGCAAACGCACTCTGTGTTCTACTTTACATGGATGATTTAGTCATCACAGGCGCAGACTTGACCGACATCAATCACATCACGGCCCCACTATCTAGTACGTTTGAGATGAAAGACCTAGATAAGTTGCACTATTTTCTTGGGGTCGAAGCGACCCATATGCCATCCCGAACGTCACTATGTCGTAAATGTGTTGTTTAAATTCGGCCAAGACTGCGTGCAAACCTATCTCAACTCCTCTCGACCACAGTCACAAACTATGGCATGTTCTGCTTGCGATGTAGTACAGTTTTGACAAATTATTGGTAGTCGTATCTACTTGACAATCATATGGCCTGACTTGAGTTATCCTGTTTGATTACTCAATTGATTCATGCAAAAGTCAATTGTAGAACACATGGATTATGCACACCGCATTTTACGGTACAAAGATGCACCAGTCGGAGGAGCTCAAAGATGCAACGAGCACAAAGAGAACCGCAAGCGTTGAAGTTAAAACAGAAGCGGATAGAGCCAAGAGAGCTTCATGAGCAAAAGGAATTGCAGATGCTAGAACAACAACAAGGGCGGCGAGCATGAAATACAAAAAACTTACAACTTTTTATATACGATTGCGGCCGTAGCAAAGTGAGACAAGTCAAAAAGTTTTTGTTTGAGGGGGAGTGTTGAGTGAAAAATTCAACTTTATGACGTTGTCATTAACCGAAAAAGAATAAAACTAAATTCTCATACATTAATGAGTCCACCCCTTTCACTCGTGTACTTGGTCAAATGCCCTTTTGAGATAAGCATCCAAGATGTCTTTTCTATATTTATCCTAGATTCATATTTTAGATTGATATCTAAGATGTTATCATTATATTTTGACGAGCTATTATGAAATAATAAGAGGAATCTTGCATGTCAGTATATAAGACCCCCTTGAGGCCCTTTTGTAGAATGGAGTGGATAATCAATTTTCTCTCTTGTGCTCATACTCTCTTGCTTTCTATCCCCATTTCTGTCACACAACACTCGCTTCTCTGTCACATAGCTTCCGCAATAGAAGCCCTCAAGCTTCTTTACACATATGATACAAGGAACTTAGTCTAATTTAATGAGGGTAGAAAAGGCTTTAAACATCTTTTGTATCGGCTCAAGTGCAAATATTAATTAGAATAAAATAGTAGCATTTTGGGTAAACAAACTTCCTTTGCCAACGTGGATACCATATCTAGGTTTTATGATTCCAAAAGGAACTTCGGTTAGGTATTTGGGCTGCCAAATTGGTATTAAAATAGCACTAGAATTATAGATTGCTCCATTGCTTCACTCTATGAGAAGGAAGCTAATATATTGGAGTATAAAACAATTCTCTTTGGATGGCCGGGTGGTGGTTGTAAATCAAATCTTGTTATCTTCAATGGTGTATATAACTTCATGTTGGATCTTTATAAAATATGTCATTGGGTAGGTTCAAAGGCTAGTAAAGAATTTCCTTTGGTCTAGAGGAGATGTTATATCTTCATGAGCTAAGGTAGCTTGGTCAACTATTACAATGCCAAAAAGTAAGGGAGGTTTAAGTATTATTGATCTGCAAGATCAAAATAAAGCTTTTCTTGACAAGTTGATGGTTAGAGGACAGTTACTAAGTGATTAACCTTGAAACAAATTGCTTAATAATATATTACAAGTCTGTAGACCCTTAACGGGAGGCCCATGGCCCTTGGAAATTAGAAGGCAGTTTTTAAAAAGAATCAAGTGAATGTGCTCAAAAAAGTGGGAAGATCGTTTTTTTTTAACACATGGTTTCAAGCTTGGAAATGAATGAGGATTAGATTGATATATAAACAAGTGGGAGGAGGTGAACTATAGAGACAACCATTAATGTGTAACCCTTTGTTTACGTCTTCGAAGTATAGGAAACATGTTGGGAATGAGAGCAAGAGTGGCTTTGGGCTCTTTAACAAATGGAAAGGCCAAACAATATCAAACTCCAAAAACTTGCTCATTATAGAGTAGCAAAAACTATGTATTGGGATATCCAGAATGTCATTAATTGTTATAATGATAATGTTGGGCAAGCTTTAACTCAAGGGAAATGGTTTGATATGTTTTATATGTGTTGGGGGTTAAAGCTCAATTAAATGAAGCTCAGTTAAATGATGGAAATCTACTCTTTTTTAATGTATTTTCAGATAGTAGGTTGGAGAAAGCAAGTTGTAAAGATGAAGTTTTGCAAATGGCAAATGTTAAGAGGATTAGGGTGGTAATGCAATTAGACAAGAAATTGTATATTGACCCAAGTTCGGAAGAATTTAATTCCTTACAGGGGGTTTAGGGTTTATGACAAATGCCCTATGGTAAGACTTCAATGGGATCCAGGTGATTATGTTTGGCAAGATCCGTTGTCACAAAAGGAGATTGGTTTTTTCAGTATACTACAAAATTAGGAAGATGCATTTTGCAAGATATAAAGACATCAAAAATATCCACAAAAAGTTTTTGGATTGATCAAGGGTTGAGTGAACATCAAATAGATACATTTTGGAACTAGTTTTGGGAAGTAGAAATAGCAAGGAAGATTAATATGTTGCATTCGTTAATTATCTATCGAGAGCAATGGCCAAGAGTATCATCCCTAAATACATTACATCTTGAATGTAGATTAGTGGAGTCAATTCGGCACTATTTATGGGATTGTTGTCATGCAAAGTTAGTATGGCAAAAAATACTAAGATTAATAAGTTGTATATGAATGTATCATCGGGATCAATAGTGTGGATGACGCTAAAACAACATGCATTTGATTATCCAGGTTTGGGTTGACAAAACCTTTTGTAATTCATGATAGAAGAATTCTTGGGATACCCTTGAATCAGATAACTATTCAATACACTAGATAGTACTACACATGAGTTGTCGATATAAATTTCAAATTGCACTATATGGCATACTTTGGAAAGCAAGGTGTCTCAAATCATTCATGAAGGCTTGTATTTTTGCAACTAAGACAATAAAAGAGATCTGGCAAAAAATTGTGGGAACTTTAAGAGTCAAGTTTAATGCAATTAAAGGAGAACAAGATGTACTTATGTTAAAAAGATAAAGTTTTCATGAAACTTGGAGTAATAAAAGATTTTAATATATGAAATATAAATGTAAAATATCTTTTTTTTTTCCAAAATAATATCCTTCCATTAGTTAGGTCAATTTACACAATACAAATTATCAGACAAACTATGTGACAAACCGAAGTAAATTTTGGTCAGACTATTTCTCATCACTACTTGGACTTGTCTATGTGATTGGAGGTGAAATGTAAAATAACATTATGCACCACCAACTTGGTTATTTCCTCCTCTAAGTGGTTAGCCCGTTTGGATTGTTTTGTATTGCAATGTCAAATTATAAATTGTCATCTGTAAAGTTTTGTTCGATAACTAATGAAAGGATACTTTGTCTTTGGAAAAGCAAATGTGTACATATACATATACCCTGTATGTATGTGTATGTGTGTATGTGTGTCTATGTGCATGTGCATGTGTGTGTGCATGTGTATGTGCTTATGCATGTGTGTGTATGTGTGTGTGTGTGCGTATGTGCATGTGTGTGTGTGTGTGTGTTTGCGCATCTGCATTTGCATGTGTGTATATGCATATTCGGTAAGGAGAGATCTGCTCTCGGAATCTGCAGATGCTTGAGAGATGCGGCCGTATTTACCATGGAACTGCTAATGATGATGCAACAATAGAGAAGATTAGAGAGAGTAGAATAGATTAAGGGTGTAATTAACCACACCAACCACCCCCCGAGCAAAGGATTGAGAGTGAATTCGAAATACCATCCATGTCCTATACCACATAATATTACTTTGGATTATATATTATACCTTGAAGTTGACAGGCATTGAATCTAATAACAAAGAGCCTGGTCTCACCAAGAGAGTTTTCACAACATCTCAAGATATCATAATTAAAGGAAAGAGATGGGTTTTCCCTTCCCAGTTATCCTGCCTTTAAACAATTCAAATTAGACTTATAAATTGGGTCCTAAGATTATGCATATTCTTAGTACGCCCTTGCATGGAGTAGTTAGTGATAGCCATCTACTGTTGGGTTGTTACGAGAGACCCGAATTATTATGCATGCTCGAAGTCCATCCACGAGCTATGGTAACACTTCAGTCAAAAGAAGAAAAACAAATAAACTTCCCAAAGCTGCAAGTACGCGAGAATCGGTCCAACATGTCAATTTGTACACAATATATATATGCTTCTTGATTATACACAGTAGAACTGCAACAAGTCCACAATAGAAAGTACTTGAGTAACCACATCCTGATATGCTATGCTATAGACAAGCAAAGTGCTTCTTCCAAAATTAGACACATACGAGGACGCAAGTGCTTTTGAATTGGCAAATTTTTTACCATTCGGGCAACACTGGTATCTGATTCTGTTGCCAAGATTTGAGCTCCGGTCACTTGGGTAATATTAAGGAGCATCTGCACATAATCCTCATTCCAAAGTTTAAGGGTTGATGAAAACCACAAAGACAAGATTGAGGCAATCTTGGCAATATTCCAATTAGAACCTATCGTTGCCCACATCTTAGCTTCTAGATTATGTGCATCAAATGTACCAGCAAATCAGTTAAGTTCAAGCTCCCAATACCAGTGGACTCAAAATGTTGATATAGAATTTGCATATGCACATTGCAGGCCAAGTGCAAATTTGAGTTCAAGTTTTGCTTATCACTAAATATCGAAGAACCAGAGATCACGTCACATTAACTAGTGTAGTTCATTACCACATTGATAAGAAAATTGACATCTATACAACTTTTACAGTGCAAACAACAAAGGCCACGCCCCTCGTACTTGAAGAGTATGCCAATGTGAAGATTACCCACATAATTTGATGTCAAAAGCATTTGCTTTACTCAAATCAAAGAGTTTAGCGCCATTTCGGTCTACACACTTTTCCATCAGAAACAATGTGTCTGATCAGAAATAGGCAGAGGCACACTGATCGACATATACCAACTCATCAATTTTCAAATGAACACATGCATCATCAGGCCGCGAACTAGAGCAAAACCGAAATCTAGAATGTACCGGAATGGGTTACATATTTGTCACCCAGAAACTCTAAAAATCCTAAGCCTTGATGAAGCTCAGCCGTATCCCTATCTAGAAGAGGAATTTTTCTGTTTTGATGTTCCGAGGAGAAGCTGCAAAACAGCATTGTCCTGGTCACCATCTCTCGTCGTGTAATGCTGAATGAGCCCTTGATTCCTAGTCTTGTGTAACAAGGGCTTTGCATGTAATGTCTGATCCATTGCATTAGAAAGACAAAGGAAATACATTACAAGCTCGTACCATTGGATTAATCTGTATGCAAAAACAGGCATTTGGAGTTGGCTCTGTTTCTAAACCAGATGATGATGTTTTTCTCGATTTCAGCCTTGGGTTGGATTTTATAACAGATATCGTCATCATGTTCGCAACCGCTTCTTTTTACCACTTCCCATGACTGCAGAGCCCGTGCCTTCGATAGAGATAACGTTTCGACAAAGATATGGAGAAATATAACCTGGGGTCTGAGGTAAAAAAATCCAAAAACTTTAGTTCGAATGAAATTGGGGCTGTTGTAAGTAAATACAAGACAATAAGTCTGTCGAATGAATGCACCTGCAATAGAGCTACTGGAATCTCTATTCTGCCTTGAAGGAATACATCAACTTGTTGCAGCTCATCTAGATCTAGCGGCGTAATCACATAGAGGACCCCCTTCTCGATGTCTATTCCCCGGACAATGCCTGCACCAAAATATTTAAGACATGAATGAGCCCCATCACTCATGATCAAGAATATTGAAAATTTCAGGGATTGTAAGACCATTTCACAAAATGAAAGGAGACCTTCATTTACCACATCTAACACCCTTACCTTACTTCTTGCAAGTCCATGTCTGTAAGCAAGACAAGATTCTAATACAAAGGAAACTCTTTGCAACATACACATGAAATATGGAAGGAGATGTCTATTTACCAAGTCCAACACAATCTGGTTTGATGCCTTGTCCACATTTTCCACCTGAGTTGACACCAAGACCTACCAATGCCGCATTCAAGCTGTAGATTGACTCACATAGAGGCACCTGCAGTTTGTATCATGAGATCAAGAATGACAAGCAAAATGAGATAAAACTTCCATTCAAGGCCTAAGCCTTACCTCCTGATGTTGATGCACAACTTTGATGGCTGAAACTGGCACCTGAAAAGGTATCGTAGATGCTAGAGATGTAGCTGCTTTCATAAAAACAGATTGCAATTTGGTGATTTCTGTTAACTTATCCTCTAATCCACTTAGGAAGTAAGAAATCATTCTTAGGTCCCTTAATTCGCGTGCATTGAACTTGATTTCCGCTCTGGAATTTCACAGGCATTTCTTATGTTATAGATTTATAGAGATAGAGAGAACAAGGAACATATGCTTCAGAAAACTCCAAAATGTAGTAATGAATCAACTCACAGTTCAGCATTCTCTTCAATCATGCTATCGACGAAAATAAGCTCTGGGGAATTTTTCACTGCTTTCAAATCCCAAAATTGATTCTCTGGAAGGTTTCTTCTTGATGATTTAGATCTAATCTGGATAATGTGAGTAGGCATGACATGGTCAATTATCTTAACTAACATATCGAATCCAATGCCTGCATGTTAAAATCAAGAACGCACATTACACTGACCACCAATCCAATGAACTGATCATCCATCTAAAATGAGCATTTACCTTTAATCCAGCCATGCGTATTTATCACAAGTGGTGTTACATTCTCCTTTGTTAAGCTGACCTCATTTCCTGGTTGATACAAATGGTATTTCTCCCGAAAGTAATCTTGAAGAGAGAAAATACTCTTCAAATAATCTTCTGGGTTCGATTTGGCTGAAATATCTCCAAAATAGTGGCATCTATAACAAACATTAACCTACTCTTATCATGTTCTGGATAAAAAGTATTGATGCTTTCATATTAAATATGTAAACTTGCATGCATGCATGCATTATTCTTTTGAGAATTGCCTTTCTATTTGCAAGCAAAGGGACTCACTTACGCCTTGATCTTACAATTTTAGGTGGATAAGAATATAAAAGAAACCAACCTTTCAGGTTTCTTCATTTGCAGCTGTGGCAGGCCTGTATAAATTTTTGTTTTTTAAAAAGGTTAAACTATCGCAATACACACTAGGACAGATGCAATAAAGCATAAGAAAGAAAATGGTAGAAACAAATAGAGTATGTGGACCAACTTTAAGGTCTAAAATCGTTACAGCCTCCAACAAAAGGATCAAATACAAATTTGCATACCTTCAATAGGTTTATCCAGCAAATGAAGAGAGATAAGGCCAGGAGGAGTAAGTTCCGGCTGCCCCACATCGGTATCCAAAAAGCCCACATTTTGATATCTAGATAAAAACAGAGAGAGGGAGAGAGAGAAAAAGAGGAAATACATTAGCCATGCATATGCATATGTACTGAAAGCAAAAAACATGAGATAACAGCTTTAGATGTCCCATCAATTCATGCAAACACTTCCATCTTCTTGCTCAACTAAATCTCCTAGAATTGAAATATCTCTTCAAAGATAGTAATATCTCTTCATAATTGCAGTCCAAAATGCAGTGCACTCTCAGATCAAAAATGTCTTTCATCAAGTCATTTTCAGCACCATTGCAAGGATGAGTGAAATGACAAATTACGATGAAGTGGGTAAAGGCTAAAAACCTGTTAAATAAAGAGTTCACTAAATATCTGGCGAAAGTTGATTTTCCCATATTCTTCCCTCCACAAATAAAATAAACCCCACCAAGTACTGACCCATTTACGATAGACTTTACTGCATTTTCCCACTCAATAGGGATAACCAAGGAACTTTTTCCTCTCTCTCTTCTCTCTTCTCCACTTCTTCCAGCTTCAGCTTCATCTTCAAACTCTTCTACTTCTTCTTCCTCCGCTTCTATTTCTTCTACTTCTTCATCATTATCATCATCATCATCATCTTCTTCTTCTTCTTCTTCTTCTTCTTCTTCTTCTTCTTCTTCTTGGACATATCTTTCTTGGACTTCTTCTTGGACATATCTTTCTTGGACTTCCTCTTTGTCTTCTTCTTCCTTTGAGTTTTCTGTTTCCTTCTCCTTGGATTTCATTTCATTCGAACTGATGATTGTAGCTCTGGCCAGCTGCTCAAGTTTCTCAGAACAGGAAGGTCTTCTCCTTGGTCGTACTTGTCGTGATACTCCCTTAATCTTCTTTCTAATACGGCAAAGCATCTTCTCTGCTTGGAAAAAGAAGAACCGGTTGTTCAGCTTTATTCTCTTCACTTCCATCCTCGAGCTTTTGTTAGAGTCGTACTGCCCCTCAAGCTCGCCATAAACTCTCTTCTTCTTCTTCTTCTTCTTGATTTCCATACTGCTTGGTTGATCCTAGAGCCAATGACTTGGTATGAGCTCACTCTCCAATGAATCCTCCCTCATTTGCATCACATGATCGAAATTCCAGCTCACCTCTTGCATCATGTCTATTCCATGTATGAATGTTTGCATGTATGTTTGGCATTTATGCTGTATGCATGTTTCTATCTATGTTTGTATGTTGTGTGTGTGTGTGTGTGTGTGTTTGTATGCATGCTTGTATGCTGTATGCATGTTTACATGTTGTTGTATGCATGTCCACGCTTGTATGCTGTATGCCTGTTTACGTGTTGTTGTTTGCATGTCCATGCTTGCATGCTGTATGCATGTTTACACGTCGTTGTATGCATGTATGAGTTTATATGCTGTATGACTGTATGCTTGTACGCACGAATGTTTGAATGCTTGTCTGAATGAACGTTTGGATGTTTGCACGCATGCTTGTATGTGGTACGCATGCTTATACGCTTTGCATGCTGCACGTTCGGATGTCAGCAAATGTAGAATGTGTGCTCTATGCAGGTGCTTATATGCATGATCGTACGTCCATGCGCACGTCTCTATACTTGAGAGTGTGTCTGCACGCTTAGATGCATGCATGTTTGCATTGCAGGACCTAGACCTATCCAAAGACGCCGTCCGTCGGGGGAATCCGACGCAGAGAAGTAGCGAATCCTACCTTATTGTTGAGTTGCAGGAGGAGGAGGAGGAGGAGGACGCAGAGCAGGCTCGGCAGGAGGAGCAGGAACAGCAGCAGAAAGCGGGAGCAGATACAGGCCAAGGATCAAGCACGCACAGAAGAGCAGCAGCAGGAGCAAGAAGACCGAATGAACGGGCTCTTGTATGTATGTATGTATGTATGTATGTATGTATGTGTGCATGCATGTATGTATGTATGTGTGTGTGTGTGTATGCATGCGTGCGTGTATGTATGCATGCATGTATGTGTGTGTATGCATGCATGCATGTATGTATGCATGCATGTATGTGTGCATGTATGCATGCATGCATGTGTATGTATGTGTATGTATGTATGTGTGCATGCATGTATGCCAGTGTGTATGTATGTGTGCATGTATGTATGCCGGTATGTATGTATGTATGTATGTATGTATGTATGTATGTATGTATGTATGTGTGTGTGTGTGTATGAAGGTATGTGTGTATCTATGTATCTATGTATGTATGTGTGCGTATATGTATGTATATGTATGTATGTATGTGTGCATGCATGTATGCCGGTGTGTATGTATGTATGCCGGTATGTATGTGTGCGCGCGTGAATCATGCATAAGCATTGTACGCACACGTATGTATGTATGGATGGATGGATGGATGTATGTATGTATGTACGTCTGCAAACAATATAAATCATGCATATGCACCATACACGTACGTATGTATGTATCTATGTATGTGTGTGTGTGTGTGCATGTATGTGTGCGTGTGTGTCCGTGGCAAACAACAAAAAATCATGCATATGCATGCAGGGGTGTGATGATGATGGTGGTGGTGGTGATGGTGATGGTGATGATGGTGATGGTGGTGATGGTGGTGGTACTCGTGGTTCGATGGTGATGGTCGTGGTGATGGTGGCAATGGTCATGATGGTGATGGTGGTTGTCGTGGTGGTGATGGTGATGGTGGTTGTCGTGGTGGTGATGGTGATGGTGGTGGCAGTGATGATGGTTGTGATGCTGCTACTGGTCACGATGGTGATGGCGGTGATGGTGACCACCATCGTCATCATGATGGTGGGCTGATGATGATGGTGACCACCATCGTCATCATGATGGTGAGCTGATGATGATGGTGATCATGGTGATCATGGTGTTGGTGGCAGTGATGACATCGTCATGATGCTGAGATGGTGATTGTGGTGGTGATGGTGATGGTGGTGATGGTGGTGATGGTGATGATGGTGATGGTGGTGAAGGTGGTGATGGTGGTGATTGTGGTGATGGTGATGATGGTGGTGATGGTGATGATGGTGATGGTGGTGAAGGTGGTGATGGTGGTGATGGTGGTGACGGTGATGATGGTGGTGATGGTGATGATGGTGATGGTGGTGATGGTGATGATGGTGGTGATGGTGATGGTGGTGATGGTGGTGATTATGGTGGCAGTGGCAACAACCAATGCCCAATGTGCTAACATCTAGAAAGCTGTGATTTTTTGAGTTTGTTCCTTCTGTCCTCGTTACGATTTTGTCTTCCAGATTAGACTGTTACTCATCAATCTTTGAATTTCCTCAATACCCAACCTACAAGAAGTAACAGACAACTGAGGATAGCAATAGTGCATTAATAACTACAATCCGAACAGCCCAGATCAACCACTTTGGACTCTAGAATAATAACTTCCTTCTGATTGCAATTCAATAAAAGGAACAATTTGTGACGTCAAAAGGATATTAACCCCAACTTGGGGTCCCAAACACTAGTTTGAGTCGACACTTTGATGCCTTACAATTTGCCATTCATTCCTGCAATCTTTGCAACAACCGAAGCAACTTTATTTTGCATTCGTACCCATGAAATCATAATTTAGCTTGCTTAAGCAACGGAAATGTAAAATTCTCCAGAAAGGTAGCTACAAGCTCATGTGGACTCAGTGAATTGATGTGAAAAACTACAAATGGACTAGAAGAAGCGAATAGAACACATCGAGACAGTTTGCAATGTAAATAGAGATACAATTTATAAAAAAGATTACAAGAAGTATAGTAAGTGATAAGTTTGAGATTAGTGTTGAAATCAGTTTTGATGTAGTCAGTTAATAGTTTTCCTTATAGGTCCTTGATAAGCATTTCAATTATGGAGTTGTTTTTTAAATAATCCTTGGACTGTTTTAGAATATTCTCGACGAGAATTCATGGTTGCTTACAGTCCGGAGCAGAATGGCATCGCAAAACAAATAAATCGTACAATTCAGGAATGAATGTTGCCATGCTGCAATACTCTAGACTCAAAAGTATTGTTTTGCATTTAATTAAATGTTGATTGTTTGAGCTTTCTAAAGACGTATAGGTAAACTTTGATCAATTTTGTTAAAGGCATTGTATATAGGACTTGTTACTAACTCCAATGTTTTTAAGAGACACCATTTGGCATCAAGGGTCATTTATTATATATATACATATTATACACTTACACACACATCTCGGCTTCTTAGTAGAACAATGTATGGAAATCATTGTATGCAAATTCTGCAAAATGCAGAATATTTGTGCAATCATGTCGCTGATCATGGAGGAAGCATCCAAGATGTTGATCGAGAACTTTCTTTAACTTGTGCACCTTGTTTGTCTATCGATTCATAGATGGTAGCTCGAGGAGAGTCCGTACGAGATTTCCAGTGCCATATATCCAAACATTCTCCTTGACGTTCGATCGGTTCCAAACCCCTCGACAATGGAAGATCAGGAATCAAATCCAAAAAGATAGTCCGCCAGAGATTCCCCAAAAGAAGTAATGGATGGAACAAACACGGTGAAGAGAGAGCAGTTCAGTTCCCGAGTTGATTACAACCCAAAACCTATCAATCATTTCCCAGACTTGAGGTCAATTTGACTCTCCCAGATCTTGTTGGTCAATGTCAAACTGGGGACATCCCGACTAACCCTTGTGCACTGTTCAATGTTTCAGGGGTTTCCTCGAGCAGTTTTAGGGTTTCTCGAGCGGTTCTGACTGGTATTAGGGCTAAGGTTGCTTGACCGGCCATTTAGGGTTCTAGGGTTTCTGGATCGGCCCTAAGGCTTTGGTTTTAGGGCTTCTAAGTTCAAGGTTTCTTGAGTGACCCTTCAGGATTTTAGGGTTTCAGGGCGTCTTGCTTAGGATTTTAGGGTTTCGTGATGACCATGATTCTGCGTTGTAGGGTTTCTTTACAGATGTTGATCCTTGGTTTTAGGTTTTGTGATGACCATGATTCTGCTTCTCAAGGTTTCTTGACTGATCCCGAAGGTTGGGGTTCCCGGGCATCTCGATTGCTAGGGTTTTAGGGTTTCTTTGCTTAGGGATTTAGGGTTTCTTTGCTTAGGGATTTTAAGGTTTCTTTGCTTAGGGATTTAGGGTTTCTTTGCTTAGGGATTTTAGGGTTTCTTTGCTTAGGGATTTAGGGTTTCT
>JBBBWG010007480.1:0-21219 GCA_037176905.1 Azolla pinnata | reverse complement strand
ATTCTAGAGATTGCAAGTGTGAAAGATTCCAGAGTGGACAAAAGATTCCAGAGTAGACAAAGATTCCAGAGCAGACCTGAGGAGATTGCAAGTGTGAAAGATTCAAGAGTGGACAAAAGATTCCAGAGTGATTCCAGAGTGTGAAACCGTACATCGTGCACCAAAAACTAACAAAACGAACAACAGAAGGAAACTGAAGCAGAAACAGAAGAAAACCGAAGCAGAAGAAGAAGAAGAAGACGACGAAGCAGAAGAAGAAGAAGAAGAAGAAGAAGAAGAAGAAGAAGACGAAGCGGAGCTATGGCGAGCGATGCAGACAGCCGCGATGACGACCTCCGTGCCGCAGCAGACCACGACCCTCGTCCTCACCGCCGTCGTCGCCATCACCTCTCGGACTCCTCCACCTCCACCTCCAGCCATGGCGACGGCTTCAAGCCCTTCGCTCCTCCTTCCTGGACGAAACCCCAGCGCCGCCGTTCCTGGCGCGCCAGCGCCTTCCCCCAGAGGCACAAGGTCCCGGCTTCCTCTTATCCGTTCCAGAGCAACCCCTTGCACGAATCTCTGGATGTTGCCCCCCCCGCTCCTTTCTCCTTCCAGCGCAGGAGAGCTCGGATCGATTGGAGGAGCTTGCATGCCATCGATCTTGACCAGGTCATACGAGAAACAGGTTAGGGTTTCGTCTCTTTCCTTACGCCAGTGGAGGTTCAAGAATGTGATGTAAAGTCTTTTGTCCGTATATCGATCATAGACCTTTTTCCATTGTTCCTTTACACAAGAACCTTGGTTTTCTCTCTCATTTTCGTTTTCCGTAGATACATTGAGGTGTAGGATTTGGAAGAGGAAAATTGGTATCTTGCTACAAATAGACACTAATCTATACATTGCAACAAATCACACCTTTTTCATTCCTTGATTCCAGTGAATATATCTTCAATGTGAGAGGCAGTTTACATTTGTCTACATGGTCTCTTAAAAAGCTTTACATTTCTTGACCCCATCCGTCTGGATCAGATTGTCTGAGAAACAAGTTTCTCTTTTACTCTATGATCTCTCTTGTTATGTTCTTGAATGTAAAAATGTTGACCGACCATCGCTGAATAGTGTGTTATTTAACTTTTCTTTCCTCTATCTATATGTTTTCCTGATTATGAAGCTTAAAAAGTTCAGTTTTTTAGATTCTGAGAAGGCCTTAGGAGCTCCATTTCTAATATATGCAGAAAATCCATTCAAAATACAATATTTTGAACTTTATAAATGTTTTTACAGTTTTGAAACTCCGTTTGAGTGCTGAATTATGAAGTATAATGGCCTCTTTCTGGACTATTTTATATTCTCAATGTAGGTTTAAAGTCTGTGTACATGTTGTACATAATGGCTATTTTCATACTTCCACACCATATATCTGGGACAGGTCAGGCCAGAATGCTGGTTAGGGTTTACACTTTCATTTATATGCTAGCCTGAGTTTATAGGGGAAAAGCAGACTAGAAGTATTCATATTTCCATAGGAACTTGTTTTTTCACATGTTTGTATTTCCAAATGTGATGTTCAAGGAAATTTTCTTGTGTAATGTGCTACAATGTGACAGGGTTTTCATTTCTGAGCACTTTCTGGTACAAAAGTTTTCACATAGAGTAGTGTTTAATCTCTATACATCAGTCATCAATTTATATAGAGGTCTCGAATTATATGCTAACTATATATATATGTATAATTTGATCACGTATAAGTATACTGCTTCGTTACATAGAGTTTGATCTTTATACAGTATTCGTACCTGGATTATAAACGTTAGTGAAGCTAATGAATGTATTGCAATAAAGTTAGCTGACTTTTCGTAAAATACCAATGTGAAGAATCATGGCATTGCCAGCTTTAAAAGATACGCTCAAATTTTCTACTTGCACATTTTCTTTTGAACTCGTAAATAATTCCAAAACTCTAAATACTGAAAATAATATAAATTAATAAGAATCACCAGAAATCAAACTAATGCTAAAGCTGAAATATGAGCACAATTTGAAGAAAGTTTGTGTCAAGTTCTACGTGACATCTTTAAAGAATGAGTTATCTTAATTTGATAGTTCGTCTGTTTCTCATAGTTCAGTAAAGGGTTCACAAAGAGTAATTGTATATTTTGACATAAATGTAGACGTTGTCAAGTTGGAAAGCGTACTTGAAACAGTTGCCTTTGGAGATATTCAAGGAGAAGATATACGAAATTTCACCGAAGCTAATTTCATGAAACTGTTCCGTCTTTCTCAATTGATGGTAGACAAAAAATAATTGAGATTTTTTCTAATACATGTCGCTTAGTAAACAGACAATAACTGCTAGTATTTTCTCTTGAATACTTTCTATCATACGATTTTCATATAAATTTTAGATGTGAAATGCCTAATTATAAATCCTTTTTGGTTGTCTGAGATGTTGAAAGATAGAATACTTGCTTCATATGCAAGAGTTGTTGCTTTCTCAAAAGACTCGGTTGCTGGAAGCTGGAGGAACCCTTTTCAAACGTGCTGAGAAATTTAGACTGCGCTGTGTTTGGCAGCATGAAGCTCTATGGCAAAGTCGGCGTGACTTGAAACAAGCCAAAAAGGTGTTTTTCTTATCAACTTTTTCCAGAGAATTATCAAACATATAGATGTAAAGAATACAAAATGCGAAACCACTATGCACCTCCATTGTTTCTCATGTTACAAAGATTGAGCTCTTGGAGTATTCGTGATGATAGAAGATGTGGCATATCCCTGAATTCATGCACATTAAATGCTAGTAGAAGGTTGGTCACCAAAAAATCAGGATCCATCTTCAATTTATTATGGATAAAAGACTAAGGTTGCCGTGAACAAAGCTTTCATTCCATCATTGTATCCTTGCTGATGGCAATGGAATTGAAAGAGAAAATAGAAACCTCTGTTGTGATGTAGCATCCATGTTACAATATTAAGATCTTATGAGGAACATATGTATTCATGCACAAAGGCAATGAACCATTGTACTGAATATGAATGTTGGTTACCTTTTAACAGTTTTAAATGGAGTGTGGAGTGGGCCTATGTACTAGAATACACACACACACACACATAGATAGATAGATAGATAGATATAGATATGGGTGCCAACATGCTTTGGCTGTCAGTCTCATGTCAACAGATCTCTCTTTGAGTGATAGATAATGCCCCAAAAATGACATTCATGGTACATCCACTTGGGAAACTAATGGGTGATCCCAAATACGAAGTCGGATGTATTCAGCTGAATGCTCACATTCTGTGCCCAATAGAATTTCCTTGGACATAATTATACTGCAATTTCATATGTTACCCATCATGTTTTGCAACAATAATTATTCATCTGAATGTAAGACTGACTATTTTCCAGCACTCTTGATTGTTTATTTGAGAGTTATATCAAATACATTGTATGCATCCAACTCCAATGTCATCTAGTGGATTCTAGTTGTATTTGCTTGTGCTAAAAGATACTGATGGAACTTAAATGTTATTTAACTAACATGTTGAAATATTGTGGTGATCAAATCAATGAAAAAGAGGTAAAAAGCTACGGTCATGTTGTTGGAAGTTATTGAAGTTCCTGTATAATAGCTTGCTCTTGTGCTTCAATGTATATTTCCTTCTAAAGACTAGAAAGAGAGGTTTAAAAAAACATAAGTTGAGGGAGCAATTCTTGGTATGCTCAATTGTATATGCAGCATGGACTTAATATTTTATTCTTATGAGTCCTATCTTACTTTTCGTAGACTCTACAAACTTACGAGTCATTACTTCGTACTCAAAGACAAACAGTGGCAACAGCTCCAACCCTACGACCCACACAGGCATGCTAATTACAATTGAATGCTTGACTTACATTCACATAATCTCAATTAAATTTGCCCAAATCTAGACTCCTGTATTTATAGAGTTCCAACTACCGACTCATCTGGGATCTTGCGACTATCTCATATATGAAGTATGCAATTTACGTTAAAACCTTCTGGATATTGCATTGGCACATAAACATGCTGATTCAGAGATCGGTGTGTTGGATTTACCATCAAAAGAGTGATGACGGAACTTTCTGCATCATATTACCAATTATAATGTTTACCAATCTCTTTTGATGGTAAATCATACCCTAAACTGTAAACCGATGTGTGTTTGCAAGCAATGCTATGGGCACATTAAACTTATAAAGATACTACCAGAATTTAGTTCGGAGATCATGACCAGTAACTGTTTGGTCCGATTGAAAACATTATAATTGGTAATATGATGCAGAAAGTTTTTTACAAATGAATAAATTCATGATTCCATTAACCTTCACATAGAAATATATTAATGTCAGCATTTTTCAACCTTTATTTGAATGCACTCAACGGGTTTTCTACTGATTGTTTTCTCTCCCATTGTCATATTCAGTGTTATTGAAACACAAAGTAATGATTCTTGAAATTAGAGAATGAGCTATCATGTCCAGATTTTCCTACTTGGATGAAACTTTGTATTCATCATCTATGATTTACTGGTTTAGAGAAGGTTTTGATTTGAGCTGGTCTACTTTTCATGGATATGGGTTCAGAAGAGTTATCTGTAAAAAATAGCTTATCCCTTATGTTAGAAGTTCACTTTACTTGTTCAGAAATCAAATGTATAGGATTGATGGACTTTGTGTCTTTTGAGGTTATCTTTTAAATTGAAGTAAGAGTGCCTTTTTTTGCCAATTTGAAGTTATGGACGATGCTGACTTGAAAACAGCTCCCATGTAACCTGATAATTATTTGCAACAGGCACATCACTGTCCATTTTGTGAGAAAGTCTTTGAATCTGCTATGTATCTTGTAAGTTAGTTTGACATCGGTTTTGTGCTGTTTACTTCTTCAACTAAATTTTGAAAGATTCCCTGTAATGCATAAATAAATGTTTTCTGTCAGTTTCCGCTATTAGGATATGCATATTTCCAGAAGACATTCTTTATCAAAACAACATCCAGTAGAAAATACAAACAAAAGTGACCTGTCTCAACCAAACAATCACGCTACTTCACAGGTATGGATTAAGGGGTAGATGTTAGAGTGCATATTTGAAAGGAAGAAGGAAAAATATGTTACTCCATTTTAAGTGGTTGAAATGTCTCAAGCAACGATCCTAAAACTTTTCCAATCTTTGACAGCAAACCAAAATAAGTATTAAGGAAAGGAGTAAACTGTTATGGCATCTTTGCATGATCAACTTTTATCGTCTCTTGATTCCCTTTTCAATTGTGGCATTTGAGACCCTGTTGTGCAGCCCTTGATTGTCTATTAGCATAGGAGTAATGGGGCTAAAGAAATCTGTGATAGTTGTTAGTGAGATTTTTGGTTGTGTTGTTTTCCCAAAGAAACTTTTCTCTATTATCTTGATTTCTAACAAACACGGTCCAAAGCATCTTCTCCTTATCGAGTCAGCTTTGCAAAAATCTGGTTTTCTGTACAGCACACATCTTAGAGGCCATGGGATGCCCAATGACTCAATAAGATGTATGCAGAGAGCTTTATATCTTGCTACTTGTGTAGAAAAAACCTAGTGTAAAAGGCAGGCCCCATAGTACCTTATCTTCTTACAAGAAGTGTTGTGGCGATGATCCATGGTTTTCTCATCATCTACTTCAATCAATGAGATTGATCGCTCTACCTATTTACACTTTAGCACATTTCCAAATGAACTCTGTAATGACAATTTTAGAATAATTTAAACGTCAGGGGGAATAGACTACTTTGCAGTCAAAAGCTAGTGCTCTCCCCTAAAGTTGTGAAGCATTATCATATATAATTTAGGGAGATAATCTGAGTTGTTATTTCTAACTGATGGATATCTGAGTATTTCTTCCACATTCTCATGTTGAACAGATTAAACCTGCGTCAAAAACAGAAGCACGCAATCTCCATTCATCTTCTGAGGTTTTATCATGTGTGCTTTATGTTAAATTTTGGTTTGAAAGAATCAAGATGCCATGCTAAACTTATTGTTTTTTATTCTTTACAGATTAGCCATTCGAAGGATACTGGGATAGATTCATCACAGGTTGAAATCATAGAGTGAATCCCTTTTAAGATCATCTTCATGTTTTTATATGCTGTAGTGGATGCAAACGATTGGATTATTTGTTGACTGTAGCTATAAATTCTTCATATGGGCATTCCCATGGGGTATATAGATTTGAAAATTTATTTCTAGTTTATCTTAAATCTTATTCTTTGAGAAATCTTTGACCTGTTAGATTCCATGTTGACACATATCACATCTTTAAATAAGTCAAAATTTCCATTCTGTCTCTGAAGTTGTCCAATGCAGACTGATGCATCCTGTGAAACAACTCTATATTTTTCTCTTCTTGCTAGATTGTACTCACTTTTCTGAGTGCTTGCTTGTTCAATAATTTAGAATCACATTCTGCAAGTATTTTCACAAATTTGTACATTCTATAATGTAATGTAGGCATTATTTATGGATCATGTATAGTAGGTACTATAGGCTATATTTCTTTCTCAAACTCCAGCTTCATGGTGATGGATTTAGTTAAGCCTATATCTGATCATGTGTGCAGGTTACTTCGTTGAAGATGGCCCTTAATGAAAGCAACAAGAAGTTGAAGGATGTCCAACAGCAGCTTGACAATCTTCAGAAACAAATTCAAAATCCTGTACGTGTCTATGGTCAATATTCCTAGATAAGTGGTCGTAACCTTGTAATAATGTAGCAAAATTCAATAGCAGATTTTTTGTACAGCATTTCGGACAAGGGTTTCTGCTCATTTTCTTGATATCTATATTTATAGCGATTACATCATTTTAGAAATAATTTACGCATCTAACAGGTATCATCTGGTACATTAAGTTCTGTTCTCTTGATGCATCAAATGAAACATAGATATCCACTAAGAATTACTGCATATTCTATGATTAAGCATAGAGTAAATGCAGTTTTTGTTACATTCATGATGGTTTATATGATGAAGCACTGGACGAGTATGAATGAATATCTAAGATAAGTTATATTTAACTCTCAGCATCGTCGAGTTTATGAAAATATTGAGAGGAAGAGTGTCCATAAATAAATAATCATGGCTTTATTCACTTACTGCATAGTTTTTTATTCATTAGTTATATATATCTAGGATACTTACGTATTTATTCTAAAGACTTTAATAGAAGCCGTCAAGGAAGGATATGGGAAGCAAAATAGAG
The DNA here is from genome assembly GCA_037176905.1 of Azolla pinnata. Classification (NCBI taxonomy): domain Eukaryota; kingdom Viridiplantae; phylum Streptophyta; class Polypodiopsida; order Salviniales; family Salviniaceae; genus Azolla; species Azolla pinnata. The sequence goes on along the minus strand of JBBBWG010007480.1, from coordinate 13,987 downwards.
GATAGAAAAGCTACGGCAGCACAAGAGGTACTTCTAAAACCATGTCTAAAACTGGTCAGAAATCTTGATGTAGAAGCAAACTGAATGTAGCTCATATTGAGTGCCGGAATGTTCAAAATTAAATCAATATCTCCGATTTCATTTGAGAAATTCAACATGTATTGATGAGTATAGATTTTGGAAACTATTTGATTTGCATTTAATATAAATTCCAGTCAATCTGATTTATAAATTGCTCCAGAAATTGAGAGAGCTCGAAGTCAAATTTGGCGATTTTGAGAGTCAAATCAAACAGTTAGGCGAGGTATATCTCAAAGGATATGGTCTGTAGCTCAATTAACGTTCCTTCCATTAGAATTGAGCAATAATGCTATAAATGATTGTGTACTCCAGGAAAATTCCAAGCTTTTGAAGGAACTCAATGCTGCATACTCGGAGGTACTTCACTGTCAATAAATTTCCATTTTATATCATAGCACAGCATGAGTGTTAAAGGGCCATCTGCGACATTGTGTACATAAGAATCAGGATCATACAAGTAATTATTACGTCCTGATGTGTAGAAACAATGTTCATGCATACAAAGAAGATACAATTCACAAGGGTGCTAATGTAATATTTCTACCAGAGAATTATTCTATTTACAAGGCTGGCTAATTAAAGTTCTCTATAGTTTATTCATTACGTGATCTCATGAGCATTCATTTCAGCTTCTGGTACCGTTTTGTTGTTAGTATTCCCTTTTTTTATCACATCACATGATGGCTGGAAGTAGTCCAACGATTCAGTGTGTGCTGAAAATCTGCAAAAAGCAAATCTAAGGAAAAGTATTGAAACTGTCAAGGACGTGTGGTCAGATAAAGAGAATTCAAATAGGATAATATGCAAAAAGAATGTCTTCCTTAATTTGTGGAATTATTACCATTATATACTAAGTCCCAATAAAAAATAATATGGAGTTATAGTCCACCTAGATGGTTGTACCTTCCACGTGTGACTTGAGGAAATTGGCCAACCAGCCAATCTTTGTACAACTTCTAAATATATCTATTTAACTAATTGTGTATCTTCAGAAAAAAAAGAATGGAAAAATATAATAAAACAAGCACAGTTAATCTGATCATGATTGGATTAGTAAAGAAAAACCAGTGGGAAATGCTTCTTGAATTTCTGATCCTTCGTCATCTATAATCAATCAGGTTTCAGGATTGAAATCTGAGAAAAGGCATTTCATTCGATCAATGGATGATCGTGATGAACAGGTAATTATTTATTTATCATAACAATGGCTGGTAGAATAAAGAATATATTGATTTAGGGTAGATGGATTTGGTTTGTGGCATAATTCTCTCTTCAATTTTGGTTCAGGACTGCTTATAATCTAGTTCGCATTTCTCCTGTTGAATAGAAAGAAACATGTATTATATAGAAGTTAACATGGGATATCTCAGGTTTGAGTATTCTAGGATTAGCATATTATCTCAGTTACCTTCAGAAAATGCTCTCACGAAACTGGGTGTAAATATTAGTATACTGGAATGAATTTCTTAAACATTTTATGTCCGTTCTGTTAAAACTTACTTTCTTTCTGAAACTTTTTATTCATAGGTGGAGGAACTACAAAAACAAATCCAGCAACTGAGAAGAAATCTTAAGAAGGTGGATTGAATACAGTGTTTAATGAGAAATGAGTATCGTTAGTCGTGCTTTCAAATATGAAAATGTATGTTTTGTTTACAGGACTATGCACAAACAGTTGTGGACAAGAGGCCAAAGCCAATCAAGGTGCGATTTCTTTTTTCAAGACTATCATCTTTGTTTATTGCTTGTACTTGTGTGTCTCAAAGCAACAATGTCTTGTAGGATTGGTTACATGAATCTGAGCATTTCCAAGAAAACCAAAAAAGACTCAGATGCGAAGAAACTCGGGTTGGTATTCCTACCCTGATTTAAGAGAACGCTCTTTTTTATTTATTAGCAGAAATGCATGATTAGGCACCTCTTATGTTTTCATTTCTTTGGACTTTGACAGATGGAAACAAGGTCTCCTGCTTCAGAAAGACAAGTTTCATTACAGGACGATCCGGTACTTCATTGTTTGAACTGTAGTAATATACTCTGTGATTGCATTTTTTATTTTATTGAGCTATTGTCAACTGTTGGATCAAGTTTAGGAAAATATAGTTTCCTTTTCCATTTTCCTTGCATTGAGTTCGGTAACCCCTAATACTGCAATTTTTGAAATTGGGTAATAAGATGTTATCATGATTATTTCTTCTCCTAGAATAGAGTTGGTGAAAAGCTAATCTATCTATTTAAAGTCATGCTTCGAAAATGAAGCTATAGCATATTATATAGCAATATCATTTAGATCATCCCAACAACTTTTTTATTTTTGATGTAACAATGTTCGAACTATAGAACTTTGCATGTGGCCTTACAAATATTTATGTTTGTAGAACTGTATTGATGTCAAACTCCTGCTCCACCATACAATAAGACTAAGATTGTCATAATCATCTTATTATTTCAGGTTTCAAGGAGAGTGACAGTTGATACCGTTTTAGATGCAGAAGAAGAGGTCATCCCTCCAGATAAAGAGGAATGGCTTAGATTGCACCCTTACACACCCATAGAGAATATGTATGCTTCTAATTATTAGTAGATTTTTGAAAGACATTATGTAGTTTGTTACTCTCATAGCACATTTTGGGCTTTTCCATATGATTATTTCAGGCCATATGTTATTGCAAGATACCCACATTCACCAGCATTATTTCTGAGCAAGCGCAATGAAGTCTCTAGAGTAATCCTTCACCTGATTTTCTTTATGTTGAAGTTTTGGCTTAATCGTAACTGTCCATTGATATATCATGAGAGCGTGGAAATGAACAATTTATGTACCTATATTTATTCAGCGACTTGAAAGAATGTTAAGGGATGAGCTTCAGAAGTTTGGAATCCCTCCAAATGCTGAAGGCCTGAGGCAAGTTTTGAGTTTTGAAGTTGTTGATATAATCCCTATTTACAAATTATTGTCACGTTCTCAACTGGTGAATGTTATTATTGCCAAGTAGATTGATAGCCAATATAACGATTTTTTCAGTGATGCCAAGTATGCAGTAGTTGCGACAGCGCTTGAGAAGCAACGAGCAGTCCGGCTTTCTTCTGCCCCATTTACTGACCAGCAGGTTATGGAATTTGAAAGAAGTACAGTCTTATGGCAGATCGAGGTCAACACCCGTTTCCTGCTTAACCCTACTGCTTATGATTTGAAATCCCTTCTAACAATATTTTTCATGTTTATTATCTTTTATCTGACATTTTACATCCTAATTCTTGTTTGTTTCATAGAGAGCTGTTCATTCACGTGATATGAGCATGCTTGAATCAATTTTTGATCAAGAGACAGATTCATTGTCTGGTAATGAAGAAAATGCTGAGGATTCGGCCTCTGAGGAAGATAACTTCATTCGAGTATATGCAGTAATGCTTACCAAAATTCACAGTTCATAGTTTTAAGTTATAGAGGTTTAATCTATGTTTTGAATTCTGCAGAATTCAAGTCTCTGTCAATCGCAAAGGAGGAGTGGATATCTAGACTTTGAACCTGATCAGAGCACTAGAATGTCAGCTTCACCACATGAGGCTGACCAACCTGATCCATTTCGATCACGGGTGGTTTCACAGATTTCAGATGTTTTAGCCATATCTCAGAATACAGTGACAAGGAAAAGCTTTGACGAAGTTGGGACGCATACCTTTCAAGTTGCGGAACAGTTAATAACTAAAAGGATGTCATCCCTTTCTAACGACCCGCAGTCTAACAATTTAATACAATCCGCATTATCCACTCCAGAGGCTATCATACCAGAGCACAATTTTGAGCAACTCGAAGAGAGTATTGGTCTGGGTGATTGGGAAAGTGATGGTGATGGTGACGGTGATGGTAATGGTGATGATGGTGATGGTGATGGTGATGGCGAACTCAATAGCTTTGTGCAAAGCAGTCCAAGGTAAGAAATGCTAATCCCCATTTCTCTTTGAGGCAGGCAAACAGCGTTCTAAACCAAGGATAATAGAAACCAAAGATACTTCTGCTGTGCGTTGAACGCATCATTCCAGTAATGCATCCTTTGTTTCTCATTGGAGGGTCAAGGATTGGTATGCGTGGGAAATGTACTGTGCAAAAATGGAGCTTGAGCAAGTTAAAGGATGATGCAATGCCCCAATAAGATTGAAATAAAATTCATCACCGTAGGCTTATTTGGTTCTTGCTGTCTTTTATTTCAGGACAAGCATTAAAGATGAACATCGAGAGGGCACGACTGTCAGTTCCAAAAACTCGCCAAGGTTTTCAGATATAGAGATACAAGCTTTATAGTTTTTGCGCATCTGAGGATTTTAGTTGCGGTGCTATTTCTTCTCAAGTGTAGCATCAAGAGATTTACTGTTGGCGGAAACAGTAATACCCATGCTTTTCTGGTGGTTTGTGTGTGTACATGGATTGCAGTGAAATTTGTTCCATCCATGAACCAAACTACACTGCCTCAATATGATTGAGGATTGGGCAATAGAATCAATTTCGAGCTTTATGGAGGAGAGTACTTGAGTTGGCATGTAATTCATGGATCGGCAAAGAACAAAAGTCGATTGATCATTAGTAAAAAGAAGTCAACGTAAGATTGTTGACAAATTCATTATCAATCTCTCGATACATCCCGCAGCGTTAAAATTTTCTTCTTAAATGACAAGAACATATCTGTTTGATCTAAACTATCCGAAACCATGGTCCAAATTAAAACCTGGTTCAAGGAATTCTATTCATATAGCTTGTATTTTCTGAAGGAAAAATCCAAGAATAGTGCCACTCCAAATGCACTAGATTGCCTGAAAGTACCTGGGCTGCTTTCCATTGTTGAATAAAACTACGCTTTCACAAAGTATCCATGTGGCTTCATATCTTCCTTGTTTTGATTAAACACCTCCAATTCTCTCTTCCTCTCTCTTCGTCAAGTAACACTTCATCACTCTCAACAAAGGAAAAGCCCTAGAAGAACGGTAGGCAAGAGAAAACCCTAGAACAAGAGCGGCAACTAGAACAAGAACAGTAGAGAAAAAAAACCCTAGAACAAGATCAATAGAGAAAGAAAACCCTAAAACACCTCGGGGAAAAGCAGTTGAGAAAAAACTCTAGATTAAGAGCAATAGAGAAAAAAAAAACCTAGAACAAGAGCAACAAAGAAGAAAACCCTAGAACAAGAGCAACTGAGAAAAAACCCTAGAACAACATCAAGAGAAAAAAAAAAGTCCTAGAAAAGGAGCATCAAGAGAAAAAAAACCCTAAAACAAGAGCAGCAGAGAAACCAAACCTAGAACATGATCAATCGAGAAAAAAAACCCTAAAAACCCCTACAACAAGTGTAACTAAGAAAAAAACCCTAGAATAAGAGCAACATAGAAAAAAACCCTAAAAACCCTAGAAGAAGATCAACTGAGAAAAAAAACCCTAGAACAAGAGCAACACAGAAAAACACCTTAGAACAAAATAACACAGGAAAACCCTAAAATAACAGTGTAGAGAGGAATTGATGAGAAAACACATTTGTTCTGTTCTGTTCTCTTCTCTTCTCTTCTATGCTCTTCTCTCTCTCTTGCTCTGTTTTCTCCTCCCCTGTTCCTCAAGAAGAGATGCAGTGACAGAGAGAGAGAGATGGGTGGAAAACAGCTTCTGCGCAGAGCCTCTCTGATAGCTCAGAGATCTCTCAATCCAGCTCCCTCGTCCTCTTCTTCCTTCCGCCCCTCTCACTCTTCTGCCTCCTCCCATGGCTCGTACCACAATCGCCCACCACTGGAAACCCTCCAGTCCGTCTTCTCCATCCATGCCAGATCTTTGTCGGATGACAATGGCGAAGGAGATGAAGCAAAAAGAGGGACCTTGGATCTTCCTAACGTTAGGGTTCCCCATATTGTGCTTGGAGATGGAGCAGAGCGACCTAAATACCACTTTTGCATTGGAAGGGCGTCTTTACTGAGTGGGAAGTGTTTCAATGCATGCTCACAGGGAGGTTTTAGGGTTTTACAACATGGTTCTAGAGTTAGGTTCTGCAGTACTACTGCAACGTCGGCATCGGTGTCATCCGCAGCATCAGAGAACAGGTTAGAAGATGATCTTGGAATAGTGAGTGAAGGAAACAGATTTGAGAAAGGCGGAGGAAACAGCAATGGTTTTCTGGATACAGAGACATTAACAGGGTTGGTGACACCTCAAGCTCAAGCTATCAGCGAAGTGAGTGCTGTCATTGGAGATTGTTCCTACCCAACGTCCTTCTTGCAGTTGCTCATTGAAAGCGTGCATCTCCATGCAGGTCTTCCATGGTAAGTAAGATCTATATTTCAATATGTACGTAACATGCACACATCCATGCTATACACATATGTTATACATACATATACACACGTATGCCGTTATATAACTATATATATGGATGTATATATTCCACATACACATATATTATATATAAGTATATGAGGTGACATATAGATGCAGGTTTGTCATATTTAGATGCTGTATGATTGCATTGACCAGAAGAGAACTGGGTGAAAACACACACATACACACGTACACACATATATACATATGCTTACATACCTGTTATTATTATTATTATTATTATTATTAGCTGTATCATATATTTGTCATATCTGCATGTATATATGTTGCGTAGAAAGATACATTGGATGCTGATTTATTTGGAACATATGTCTTTTGTGTATCTATAGCAATATTGGTGATAAACTGGATGAAACTGACTTATGTCAAGGTTGATGGATAGGTTGGTACTTTTTATGCAATTATATTTGTGTTGTGTTGTAGACCCGTATTTGAAAAAAACTGGGTTATATTCTGGGTATTGAAATTATTGTACTATATATATTACAGATAGATATGTAGAGATAGATACTGATCTATCCCATTGTAAAAGCACCCAGATCCAGTATACGTTATGAAGTGGAGTTTTATACAGGTTTTCTATGTCATTGACATCAATTAACATACTTTTCAGAAATATTTGAAACATGGTTATTGTATCTACACTTGCTACAAGCATAGTTTATACTTAGAAACAGAACATATAAACTTTTTAACTGACATAATGGACCAGCAGTACATTAGTGCATGTGTATTGAATGTGTATGCTTGCAATGCATATGTGTAGTTATGCGTTTAACTGTATGTATTTATGTATATAGATGTGTTTAGGTGGCATGTGTGCATCTTTACAACAGTATAAGGTACAAGTAAATCATCATAGAATGTGTGGCAGAGCTCTTCAAAAATTCAAAATAGTCTGTGTCCCATAGTTACAAAGTGGAGAGAACATATGACTACTGTGCTGTGGTATGTATTGATATCGAGTTCAATACTCATTACGTCTGGCATTTCTTATTAGGTGGGCTTCACTTGTTGTGACAACTCTTGGGATCCGTATACTTTGCATTCCTGTTGTTGTGTACCAGCTAAGATCAGCAGCTAAACTCTCGGTACGTATTCTACATCAAACGGACTTGGTGTTGAATGTATGCATCCATAAGAATGTTGCAATAAATGGTTTTGCTGTTTTGCAGCTGATGCGACCAGAAATGGAAAGAATCAATGCTGAGATCAAAGACAGTGTAAGTATTAAGTCATGTTCAAGCTGAATGCTATTTTGATACTAGTTTTTCTTGTTTTTTAAATGCATTTACTGCGTGTAGGGTTATGATCCAAGAGTATCTGCTGAAGCTCGGGAACGAATAATGGCACTTTTTACAAAGTTGGTATAGTCTATTTATTGTTCACAGTTAGAAATGCTTGAAGATTATTTTGAAAAGAAAGATTTCGATGGCTATATATGGGAGTTGAGAGAAAAAATGCTACTGAAAGCTAGGAAATGTTTAATTTATTGAATTTGTTCACAGAGTATTTCTGTACTTCTTTTACTCAGTCTTGACTCCTTACAAGGTGTTTGGGTCATTAAAAGATGTCTAAAATCTGCTTAAATTTTTCTTTCAGATATAACACCACTCCATTTTCTCCATTTGTTGGTGCACTTCTACAAGCTCCCATCTTCATGTGTTTCTTCTTTGCGGTAAGTTTCAGCTCTAGTTTGTGCACCAAAACATAAACTGTCAATTTGTTATATTTAAGTTTTTTGAGATCCTGTTTATGTAACACTGCTGCAACAACAGGTAGTAGCCCTTGACCTCATGTCAGATCGGAAATATCAATTACTTATAGTAGATAGGCTAGTATGTTTCTGAGTGTGCCATTTTTTAGGAGTACTTCGCCTTTTATTTACTCATTAATCTCTGAATTCAACTGTGAGTTTGAGGAAATCACTTAATGCATAGTTTAAACCTTTGTTCCCTGGTGATTTCTTTTCTTGCAGATAAGAAATATGGCAGCAAGAGTTGATTCCTTTAAATCAGGAGGTTTTTTATGGTTTACAGATCTGTCAACACCAGATGCTACGTATATACTGCCACTAGCAACATGCCTAGGTGTTTTGCTAACTGTCGAGGTGGGATGATTGTTTTGATATTTTTCTGGAGTATAAATTTTCAAGCCTGTTAACATGGACAGACATGGCAATTTTCAGTTAAATGCAGCTGAAGGTATGGAAGGGAATCCCTTAGCCGACAAGATGAAGAAATTTATGAGGATATTTGCTGTGATTCTGTTTCCCATTTCTATGAACTTTGAAAAGGTGAAACTTCACAAAACATCATGAACACTTTGATTTTTTTCTGATGCATTTTAAAATTGTGGATCTTTTGAAAGCCCCTTGCAAGATTTTCTTTTTACAAAATAGGTTTTGAATCACAAAAGAACGGTACTGGTGCCTAAAACAATTTTAAATATTCTACATAAAATATATCAAATCATTTAACACTGCGAAAACTTTCAAGGGATATCTGAGCGCAAGGAAATATTCATCATATGATTGAATTATGTAGAAAATGATTTTGAAAGAAACCAAGAAATATTCTATTGCGGAATAAAATGTGTGCTGATTACTCACATATGTAGTTTCAGTTCATTATTATCGAAATATATTATTTAACGGTGGGTGATAACTCTGCGAAAGTTTTGTGAGAATACACCTTTTTGATGAATTTTTGTTATGGAAGAGAAGAAACAAACAAAGATATATTAAACTCTACAGTAGATCTTAATCGAAAATACGATCAATGATGTTTGATTACAACTCGTAATGTTAATTGAAGCTATCTACTTCAAAATGAAAAGCTCTAGGTTTTCTGAAGATCAAGATAATGGCTTAATGCTGGGGCTAGATCTTGAAATGGCATACAACCCTGAAATGACAGATATGTTTACTTGTAAGGAGACAAAACAATGAGAAACTTGCAATGCAGGAAGAAATAAACTCTTTGTCCAAATAAGTTGGTGTCAAATGTAATGGTTCAAGCTGTCTTATTTTATACATGCTTGTTTTGTCATGGATTGGGCGTGATAGCTGACTTTCTTTCTTGTTTCCGTATGTTTCAGGCACTATTCTTCTATTGGATGACTTCAAATTTTTGGTCACTTCTCCAGTCAACAGGTTTGTCTAAACATTCCCTATCTATGTATATGACATCCTTTTGGGTTAATCCATTCTAAAAATAACAAATATTCACTATCTATGTATATGACAGTTATGAAGAGACCAACTGTGAAAAGCTTCTTGCAAATACCTGAGACCGCACACTTAGGAAAACCGGAGAGTCCAGCTACACCAGAACCAACTGTTGTAACTGAACCAGCCTCAAAACCAGTTGCTGCTAGACCCATAAAGCCCATTAGTAGAAAGAAATCCAAAGGCTCAAAGAAGAAATGAAATTAATTATTAATCATAGATGAGTCCGTATAGAAATTCCATATGGAAGCTAAATCAAAACTTTCAGTCGGAACCCTTTCTTCCTCCCAATTTTATCAATAAAGGGAAGAGATGCAGGGAACTTGTGATGGAGCATTCATTGAGATTTTTCTAACTACACCTTTTGTTAAGGGGCTTTGTTAGCGTAATTGTTCTATTCTAGAGGAATTGTAACAGAGTATTGTGTGGAAATTGCTGGAGTATACTAAATTTAGTTTTATCATAGATGAATTGTGATAATATGTTCAAATCAATGCAGCATAGAGGAATTCTGAAAGAGCATTATGTTAATGCTTGAGGGAAACATCTATCATAAAGGTGTAGCAAGAGGAATACCTTGAGGGTCAGTAAAGTAGATTCTGGATCCACAGAATATATATATCATAGAGGAAACGTGATATAGGAATCATGACAGGGTTCATATGTTGAAATTGATGGAACAGATTCACTTGTACCTATTTTTACTTGCATCAGATTAAACTTTCTAGCATTAGTAGAGTATGAAATTCATTCTAAAAGAAATCATCAGACGTCAGTTTTCAGCTTCAGTATTTTTTGCTACATGTAACCCTAATTAGCATTTTCATTTGTAATGTGCCTTGCGGATTTCCTCTATACATCCATCTTAAGCACAAAACGTTGGGAATATATGCCTCGCATCTTAGTCTAACACCAAACGGTCATTGAAATTAAAATTTTCGTACCTCCTCCCATCTTAATACAATTAAAAAAGCAACATAAAAAAACCTCAACCTTGATAGACACACTGCTCTTTAAATTATAATATCAGCTTGGCTTGTGTTAAAATCGAGCATAGTTTTATGGAGAATTTACTCCTGAGTAAGGATTATATAAACAAACGCCCAACAGGAGATAAATGTGATATAGGAGGAATCTCTTTCTGGAATCAGGCCAAGTGCTTTGAACACAGTGTTTAAAACACTGTATTTGTGTTGATGGATTTCGTCCTATGCCACAGTATTCCTCTTATATGCGGCTTGTCTGTACTCAAAAAGGGGAAATGAATGAGAAAGAAGCCACGTGAATCACAGAAGGGAAGGGATTTGAGTGTGGAAAACCTTGGAACCTAAAAAGCATAACTCAAACCACATTAACTTGAATGGAAGCTCAATTAAAGTTATAGCAGCATCCATTAGGAAAAAGACAATGGACAAAGAAAGGCCAACACAAGGATTTTCAAATTTACACATTTTTCGTTGCATAGAGATTCAAATTGTACTTATCACTATACATCATCTTTGCTTAGAGCTTCAGTTGGACGCATCACACCCTTTTCATATCTTTTCGTAGAGCTTCATTACTTTTAATCACTATGTGATCTATCTCTCTCAAAGTATATGAGGTCAAGAAAGGTCTGGAATGGTCTGTGGGTCTACCACTGATGGCTTTAGGAGACAGACTCCAAATCCACCCACCGATTGAGCTTGAGACTGTACATCTTTGTGAGCTTGTAGAACTGACTCCAACGGATACTACAAAATGCATGTCAGGCAAGAACATATTAAATTAAGCATTCACCTCAATACATATTGGTCAAACTTCATCTCAGTACATTGGATTTCACTTAAAATAACTGATGATTGATTAGATTTCCCATCAATAATCCATTGGAAGTAACTTCTACTCGTTCAGATCGATCAGGGTTTCATCTAAAACATTAGGTTCATATAAACTTGTTTACAATTTATTAGATTTCCCTCCATGCATTAGATTCCACTTAAACTTGTTGATTGATTAGGTTTTGCCGAAGGTAATTAATGATATTAGCATGAACAACAATGTCAAGAGACACTTTTAAAATACCTCATTGACAATCGGGCATTTTAGTTGTTTTTGTCGGCATAGTTCTATGAGTTCGGACGCACTGTGAATAAGGTCCTTCCCGTTTCTCACATAATTGAAGAGATGCATCTTGATCCAGGATCTCTCCCCGGGAAGCTCTTCTTCTTCATGGATGAATCTCCCATCATGGCGGCTTTCAATCTTGCGCAGACTTTGCAGAAGCCTTTCCAAGCTCACATACACGCCTCCACGCGCTAAGCAATCCAAGCAGCTCTGGAGTGGAGTAATCTCTCCACTAAGGTCATACACAATCGATGCATGGCCTCCAAATACTGATTGAATTTGGCCTAAGATTATAGTTTTACATTGCAGTCAACGATTAGTGACGAACTTTAGATACGATCAAAACTGAAACACACAATACTATTCCCGACACATAGAGGGTCAACATGGTTAAAAGCTTTGCATGCAGAAAGCTCTTCTCCTAAGGTTGTGGTACAAACCGAATCACATGTAGAGTTAAGAAGATAAAAAAGAAAGAAAAAAGTACAATCGCACATCAGACAAGATATTAGCATAGCATCTTTTGTCCAATAATTTAGGCTCCAACCCTTACAGTTAATACCCAAGTCCAGCCACTTCCTATTCTAACTGCTTTGCATGTGTAAGTGGTTTATCATTTACATACACAAACATGGTGATTAAACCTTAGTGTTACACTAGAGATAAGGTTAGGATTCTTTACTTGCGAACTTGGTGATATGATCGGGTGCGAATATGATTTGGCGGCTGCATTCGTGTTTGGATAGCACAGGCATCAGGAATGATGATGCAGATGCAGTACTAGTAGCCTTGGCAACTGGGACCACTCCGATGACAAGAGCTCCCTGATCGTGATGGGCTGCCAATTGACATACCAAAGAGCCTAACACGCCCATAGCTGGATAAACTAAGACCTTGGGAATCATATTGTTGTGATGATTATGGCTATCAGTAGCCGCAACATCAGCAGTTTTAGCTGTACTGGTACTGCTACGACTAGGCTCGATCGTATACTGATGGCCTGCTGCCGAAGCTTGCTGCTTCTGCACTGCTGATCTCCATCTCTTGGTCCCCTCATGAACTAGGGCTCTTGCTATCAGGCCCGGGAACAGGATGGCGGCCACGGTATGATCATCGACATCGTCGGGCAGCGGAATGAGGCGATCTACGGGCACGATCCTCGCATCGGAGTAAGCACCGACAGGTGCCCACAGGGAGGGAGCCACTGAGCAGCAGTGCTTGTAATGCCACGCGGATGTGGATGATGATGATGGTGCTGATGACGATGTCGGTGGCAAAGTCGATGTTGCGGATGATGATGTCGGCGATGGTGTAGATGTGGATGTTGTTGCTGTTGCTGCTGCTGCAGATGTGGTCGATGCAGATGTGGATGTTGTAGTTGCTGTTGCTGCAGATGTGGTCGATGGTGATGCGGATGTTGAAGTTGCTGTTGCTGCAGATGTGGTCGATGGTGTAGATGTGGATGTTGAAGTTGCTGTTGCTGCTGCAGATGTGGTCGATGGTGATGTGGATGGTGTAGTTGCTGTTGCTGCTGCAGATGTGGTCGATGGTGATGTGGTCGATGGTGATGGCGATGGTGGCTCTGAGTCGATGGCGATGGGGAATGTGCAGTATGCAACACGCTGGCCGATGTGGTGCGTCAGAACACCCGATCCGAGCTCGGTTATGGTGCCCGCTGCGCTGAAACCAGGAATCATCCTGCACGCATAGACATCATCACCATCGCCATCGCCATCGCCATCGCCATGGGGAACGGATGGAACAGTACTAGGATCGAGCACCAAGCTTCGGCTTCTGCTTCTGCTTCCGCTTCTGCAGAAGAAGTGGTCGAGATCCGTGCACAGGATGGAGGTATGGAGGACCTCCACCGCGCCATGGCTGATCTGCTGCTCCAGCCTTATGTCCTCCACCTTCATCTCCACCGAATCACCAAGCTCGCCATCGCCATCGCCATCATCATGCTCACCACCACCATCTTCTTCGTGCTCCTGATCTCCTCCTCGCTTGCTGAAAGCCGTGCTCGCGGGCCAGCGAAATCCATGGCGACGACCCTGCGGCTTTGCACCGCAGCTCACGATCGCAGCCCTCACCATCGTTCTGTCTTTCGTTCTTCCCTCTGAATCTCTCTCTCTCTCTCTCTCTCTCTCTCTCTCTCTCTCTCTCTCTCTCGCTCTCTCTCTCTCTCTCTCTCTCTCTCT
>JBBBWG010007458.1:10500-25164 GCA_037176905.1 Azolla pinnata | reverse complement strand
TCAAATTGGAATGGTTCATATCAATAGATAACCCTTCTCTCAAAAGATGGGGAAAATGTAAATAATCGTTTCATATATCGATTATCTTTTTTTGTTTTGTTTCCTTTATGACTGTTACATTTGTAACTACTTCTTGGTTACAAGATAACTAACCTTAGTTTCATTGGATATATATACAACCATCTTTCCAAGATTGTAAACTAAGTCTTTTATTATAATTTAAAGCACTCTAAACCTTACATTGTCTTATCATTGTCTCATCATATTGTTCTCAATACATATATATTTACCAATTTATAAACAAGACTAATCCTTGGTTTGTGTGTCTGTATGCACGCGTGTTTTTTCGTGCATTCTTCCTTTGCGGTGACTATTAAGAATATGTGAACATTATGCTTCACCTGGACTTAAACCTAGGATCTCGTATTAAATAATTAAATTCTAATCATTGAAATAGCTTATCATGACATAAAGTCTTTTTTTTATAATATAATGATTATTGTATTTAGACTAGAACATTCTAAAATCTTTTAGAGCATCCTAAAATATTCTAGGTCTAAAACATTCTAAAACATTCTAGAAATCTTTAGGACGTGTAGGGCAAGTCACAGTAGACTGCGGAGAGCTTGGTTCCAAAGAAATAAGGGAGTTCTTTGTGAAACTTGGAGTTCGGCTAGCACTAACAATGACATATAATCTAGATATGAATGAGAAGATAGAGCGGGGTCATAGCCCAATTGTAAAGGCGCTTGTAAAAGCATCTAATGGAAGACTTGGAGTTTGGCCTCAAATGCTTCCATATGCATTAGGCAGACTGGAAAACTTATAGTTCCGTAACAGGGTACATGCCGTGTGAACTTATGACAGGCAAGCTCTTGTCATGCCAACTGAAAGAGTGATAGTAACATGAACTATGTTGTTCTGGAAGCGAGAGATGAGCCAAGAGGAGCTATCAGCAGTTCGAATCAAACAATTAGAAGCGAGACTAGAGGACATTAAAGAAGCAGTATGGCGACAACAAGAAGCTCAACTTCTTATAAACAAACAACGCTTTGACAAGAAACATCGATTATGGCCAATGAAAATTGGAGAAGGGGATTGGGTGTTAGTCTACGGTAGCAGCTTGGACCAACACAACACTATTCGTAAATTTGCATGAAGATGGTCCGGACCATATGAGATTCGATAGAGGTTTGAGAATGGAACATACCGACGAAGTGAGCTAGATGGGACAATGATCCGGGTACCTATAGCCAAGAAATAGGTTAAGGGGTTCAAAAAGCGAAATCTTCAAGAACCGTATATTCTAACAAACAATGCCAACACAATGGATGAGGGAGAAGAGAACTTCGAAAATGACTCTAGAAATACGGACCAAGAAGGTGAGCAAGACCTCTTGATCAAAGATACAAAAGCCTCTATGAAAGACTAAGATGGTGAATAAATCTAGAGCATACCGGTGTCATAGTGACACGGCACACCCCTTCAAAATAGTAAAATCATGAGGATAGATATCATATAGATATTTATGTGCATAGAGGAGGACTTGAACCCTATACCTCCACATCATTAAGTTGAGAGTTTTCCATTGCACTAATATCTCATGAGTGAAGCTAAGTGCATCCACATATCATAGAACCTATTCACGTGCATTTCACACAACAAAAGCATGCATACACAACTAGCATGCATGCATGACATGTGTGCATGCACAATTAGCATGCATGCATGACGTGTGTCCATGCACAACTAGCATGCATGCATGTTTCTCTCACCTATATAAACAGGGCTAGTTAAAGCCCTAATCATCAACTCATGTACCAGAAAATCATCTCATGAATTCAGAAATCATCATCAACTCCCCAAATTATTAATCCAAAGATTATTATTGGCAATCATCAGGAGCTTGTCGACAACATTCTGAAAAATTATATCGATAAACCCTTCTCAATACATCTTGATCTCTCTCTTTCATTCTCTACTTCTCCTCGTCCGGGACCCCAGTGGTCATCGCCCGACTCACGCGAAGATCCGGCGCCGTACGACACGACACCGGAGTATGTGCGGGTTTAGAGGGGGTGAGTGTCTTGAAGTAGAAGGGTCATAGTGTGCAAATAAAGAAAAAAATAATTTGTAACAAATAAAGGTTGATGAAGGAAACAATAATATAGAAAAAGTTTACATGGCATAGTGAATAAGATTTGTGCTTTTAGAAAACATAGGTCTAAAGTTTGACTCCTCTCCTCTCATCTTTTGCTTTCACATACTTTTTTTTCTATTTTTTATTACTGTTTTTCAAACTAATTTTTTTTGTTGCTTTTTTTGTGGTGACCCAACCCACTCCACTGTCTATAAAAGGAGTGGAGTAGGGAGGAAAGAGGAGGTTTAGAAGAAAAGCCTTAATCTCATATAACAAAACCCTAATACCTACTTCTGAACCACTAATGTCTTATTTCTAAATCCTAATCTCTTTTAATATCTCTTATAAACCTTAATATACATCTCATTTCTTCTAATATCTCTTCAAAACCCTAATCTATATCTTCTAATCCCCAATATGTCTTATAATTTAATCATAATTCCTCTTATCTTTCGAACATCCTTAATCTAAACCTAATCTCAATATCTCTTCTTCAAACCTAATCTTTCTAATCTCTCTAATATTTCTTATCCAACTCTAATCTTTCTAATCTCTCTAATCACTCTTTTCTTAAACCTTGATCTCTCTAATATTAGTAATCCTACTCCCTCTTATTTCTATATATTATTCCAATTTATTCTTTTAATCTGCGGACACCATTGTAGTAATCTTCAATAATTAAAATCATATTTCTTTTAATCTCTCAACAAATTCTCCATCTCCTGGTTCAGAACCCTAGTGATTCCATTTGGACACATAAATTTGGAGTTATATAGCCCAAATTCTATGACATCGATGTGTACGAATTTGTTTATAAGTTGATGACGAATGATGACATCATGCTAGATGATATTTATGCTTCAAAATCTAGGACAATTACTATATTGTGATTGGGAGTTCAATTTACGAAACTATATTTATAATTTAAGAATATTGGGTGACCACAAAATTTTGTGAAGGCCTATAAATATATGGTCACCCTATCATTATTACTTGTTTGCGAGCTTTCAGTTTTGACCGCCTACAACCATCTCCAGGAGTACCATTTCTTTTCACTTGTAAGTATAAACCATCACAACTCTCCCCCTAGTATCCTCTAGATATAGAATCATTCACAACTTTTGAAAATTATCTTAAGAAAACTAAATGGTCTAGGAGGGTAGCCAAGCTCCATGTTATGTTTGTTCCCAATGTTGATTGGGAGAAAACCCTTGCCCTTCGTTCCAGTGAGTACAAGGGGTCTCTTCAATACATGGAATCTAATATCAAACCTTGGGTGGTATCTATATTAAGGTCATCTGAGACATGAGTATCATGTAACCTTTTACAATTTATCAACACATTTTTGTTTGAGTTAGGGAATGATAGTCAATTCGACAAAATATTAATTGAAGAGATGTAAGCTCTTGGCCATGGAAATATTGGATGTTGTTTTATCACGTGGTTTGCTTATTTTATCCACATCATTCCCAACATGGAGGATAAGCTTCCACCAGTATCAGTGGAAAATTTGCAAGTTGGCTCAAGAGTTGGCATGGTCAAAGATCTAGATGTTGAGCAACGAGATGTAGTGCTTGAGAAAACCATTGCATATATGACCCTTTGTGCCCTTCATGAGGATCGTACTAAAGAACACATTTGCCTAGCTGATGGTGTGACCAACCCAATTGAGCCACACCATGAGTTTCCAGTAATAGAGATTCAAAAACTCTCGAGCATTGTTGTGAATAACAACGGGTTTTTATTCTTATGGGACCTAGAGAAACTGTTTGGGCTTCGATTAGATGAGTGTCTGGATGTTATTGCTAGAGCATCCACGTTGAAGGTAGATGACAATGGTGACAGATTGTCTAATCTATTGATTCCTAATGGTCACTTGGAAGACATTGTTGTCATTGTACAAGAGGCCATAAAGAACGATGAGAATACACAAGTTCCCAAAGCTGTTTTTGAGAACCTAGCACCGATGAAGGGACTAGAGGAATTACTAAAAAAAATACTTCCTACAGATGAAGCCAAGTCTTCCATTGATCTGGAGAAATTTGTGTGTGAGGATGATATGCATATGGTAAATTGACTATATTATATTAGATTGGTATGGTGTTTTTTGAAGTATATATCCCAATATTAACATATTAGTTATTTATTAGGCAATGTTGATAGTATCCCCATTTGTTAGGTGAAGGGGGGGCAGTAGTTAATCAGTTGGTCGTGATTTGACATTGGCCCACTATTTGGGACCTATTCAAGTCGAAGACATAGTTGTCATCCACAAACAATTCTTGTTAAGTTACAAATCCCCAATTTTTGCACTAAAAGCTATGCCACAATCGATTTGCCTTGCAAGTCTTCCACAAAATACAACCACTAATATTAGTCGAGAGATCCCTAGCGATGATATCATTTAGAGATCACTTTGTGAGGAAAATAGCTGCCAACATTGTTCTTGCAAGTACTTTTGGGGTACATGATCCTGAAGTAGTGACCAAATGTACTTTCTCGAACTAGCTACAACTTTGTAAGAGCAAACAACCACTCAAAGACCTAGGGGTGAAAAAACTATGCAAAAAACTATCTACATGTTTTTTCATACATTTTAAACTCTGTTTGTGGATTCTATTTGCTATCATCAAACTTATTCCCTTTTATGCTTGATGAACTTAACATGTATTTTCAGTTTGAAGTCGTTTACATGTATTTTGATAATATCTAGCAAATGTACATTGCCAATATTATTACTATAAAAAGTAATGGATTAAAGCATGATTTAAGGCCAATAACATCACCTATTGATAAACATGGGCCAAAATATATAGAAATGAGTGTTGTAATCCATATTTTGGAACAACATGACTTTTGGCAAAACAATAAGGTCTATTTTGTTAACAGTTACATTGTTCTAGAATGTGGATTTAAGCACAATTTAAGCCCAATTACATCACTTATTGATAAGCATGAGCCAAAATAAACATAGAAGAGTGATGTAATCTATATCCTGGAACAATGCTACTTTTGGCAAAACAATAGGGTCTATTTTGCCAAAAGTCGCGTGGTTCTAGATTGTGGATTTAAGCACGATTTAGGGCCAATGACACCACCTATTGATTATAAGCACGGGCCAAAATATACATAAATGAGTATTGTAATCCACATTCTAAAACAACACGACTTTTGGCAAAACAACAGGATCTATTTTGCCAAAAGTTGTGTTGTTCCAGAATGTGGGTTTAAACATGATTTAAAACTAAATTATTGTGCATATTCTACAAATATTTTGATGTGAAATTTGTTATACTTGTGTATTTTTTTTAAAAATTGACGCATACTAGAGCACAAACATTGCTATGATCTTGATGCAAACTTTTTTGTACTTGCATTAAAAAAAAACTTTGACACATAATTTAATGCACTATGTTCATGACAAAACAAAAATTGAACTCATCCCATGACCGGTTACATTTAACTTTATAAACATACACATCAACTTAGATTTTATATATGTACTATTGCAAACATACATACATATACACACACATGTTTGTAATGCTACATATTTTAGATATGATTATAAACAAAATATTCTTCCATTAGTTATTGATCAATAACTTTACAAATGAAAACTTATAATTTGAAACTACATTACAAAATGATCAAAATCTTTTTATCCCTAAGGAGAAGTTCAATGCTTTGTGCTTAGGTTCTTCCTCATCATACCTAGAACCAAAGCAATTCAAGATATCACATGATATAGTAGACCCTCGTCTAGTTTCATGTGTCTAGCCTAACATTTTATACCTAGAATACTTGTTTATAAACACAATCCCAATCATCTTGACCTCCAAGTCAGATGACCCCGTGATCTTTCCTCTAGTGCACCAAAATTGAAACTAGTTCCCTCAAGCTTGTCTCGTGTTTTGCTCTTTGCATAAGTATACAACACATATTCCACCACATCACTACCAATCATAACATTAACTCTACTAACCCATGTTTTTGTACATCAACCTCAATACTCCCAATCAGCAATCACACATTTATTCTCTAAAAAGTTACCACATGAACATACATGCCGATTCAGCTACAATATACCTCTTTTGACACCTTTACCAATTTCCCTAATGTTAGCCCGTGCTTTCCAACTAAATATGAATTAAAACCTCAATTTTCAATAATTTATTTAACTATTCAATGCCACTTCCCCAAGCATAACTAGAGATCGATGAATTCTCAAAGACTTCGATTCAAACTAGCTAATTTTGCATTTTCCATTGAACCCCATATACATCTCCCATAGATCAAACAACCTCCAATAAATTCCTCTATAGACAATTTCGTCTTGCATTTATAATGTTGCATACATTTATGCATGTATAGATGAATATAAATACACACATATAAATCTATAGATAAATATGGATGTATATATGTTTGTAATGTTGTATATATGTAATATATATATATATACAAGTAAATATCTATATTCACATTAATACATATACAGATGAATATGCATACATAGATATAGATATAGATTAATATATATAGGAGGAGACAAATAAGCAAGAAGTGAGAAAATCCTACATTAAAAGGCTCAGACAAACATATGGTATAAAATAGACAATGCGGGCTTGAACTCCTCCTTTGTCTTTTGAGTTTTTAGCTCTAATTCAGATAATATTAAGAAGCAAAAGATACATGCTCTCATTGAGAACAAAATGTTTTTAAATCATGGATTTAATTTCACATTTTAAATCATAAAACATGTGAAATTATATTGTTTATTTCAATTCCCTTCATAGATTTTAAAATAAAATAAATAATAATAATAATACAATAAAGATATTTCAAAAAAGAATTTAAAAAATTAGAAAAATAACAAATAATCTAGTTTAAACATTTTTAAAATATTTTTTTGTTGATCGCATCAAACATCCAATAGTCAAATTTTGACGCGAAACAAATGCTATGTTTGACGTGAAATAAATCCAACTATTGGAATAAGTCGTTGGTGATCAAACTTGTTCCAAAACAAATGTACACAATTATGTATGAGTTGGTTGATGACCAATAGGTTAGACGCGGTGGACTAATGAGACATGAAGTTATAGAGCTTCATATCTAAGCCAAGCGGATGCAAATAATTGTCAAGGAGATGTATGTGAGAGAGAGAGATAGAGAATGCTCTTGCACAAAGAATATTATATATTCAGAAACGAACATGTAACATCAACAAACTTGGTTATATACTAACACAAACTACACAAAATGACCTCTTTTATTATTTGAAATATAGTTTGTCCAAAAAGACAACGTTAATATGACCATATTTGACAAGTATAACCTTTTGTTTAAATTAATCTTTTATTTCTTCTAAACAGATTGTGCCGGAACTTCTTATTGTAAAAGTGTCACGATGATTTACTTGTTGGCCATTTCGAAGTCGTTAAAAGTTTGGAGTTGATCTTTTGGGGATATTGGTGGCATAGCCATGAGAATTGGTTAGAGATAACATGTTATCATCGACCATATGACCTCCTCTCCAGCCCCAAATCGTTCTTGGGTCTCTCTCTCTCTCTCTCTCTGTAGATTTCATAACATACCTTCCTCAAGTTAGTCTTTGTGTTGGTCATGGTAGGTAATTATTAGGGGTGACTTCAATCTTAAAAAATCCTGGGCATTATGCAGATGGGCTGGAACAATCCACCCCCCATGTGCTACGATAGGTGAAGGGTCAAACCCTCTACCTTCAGAATCATGTGACAATTTTCTACAAAATTACTTTCTCTCTCTTTGATTTGCTACCTTTACAAAACCTATTTGTGCTCCTCAGTTACAACAGATGTTTGCACATCTAATGCAACAACATGATCATCAACACAAACAACAAGAGGGTAATGTCTAAATGTCTGTAGGAAAGAGATACTAATTCATACCTTTGGGAAATATTGAATGCACTTTTTTCGTATTGGCCATGTATTATAATGAGCAATATGATCGTAAATCACAAAACACTAGCTATAAAAAAATTGCCATTGCTATAATTGAGGGCACTAATGCAGTCTGCACTTAGCCACAAATCCGAGGTGCAATGCATGGAAGATCCAAATCCACAATGCATGCACTACAACTACCCCATTAAGAGCAGCAGGCTTGCTACATCTACAGTAAGAAAATGTTCGGAATCATTAAAGAGAAACAAAGTGCATGTGACGAATGCAGACACCAGGTGGTGGGAGGCATCATAGTGAAGGCGATATCGAATGTCGGGGCTCATCCATCAAGGCAAGGCAAAGATAGAGGAAACACATGTGGGCATGAGTACAAGACAAAGGCATGTATAGATGGATATACATAGGACACATCAATTATCCATTCATTCCATTCCATTCCATTCCATTCATTTGTGTATGTGCTTAAAGACAAACTTAAAGACAAGCTTAAAGACAATCTGTAGATACAAGCAGACATTATATATACCGAGTGAAATATTCGGAGCTTGTTTTTTTTCCCTTTCCTCTATTCATGCATGCATGCCATGCCTTGCCCTTCTCTATTCTGATTGATAGCAAAACTATGCAGATAGACAGACAACACGCCTTTTAACTTACTCGACTTGTTCTTGTCTTTCGTGTACACACACCCATTTCATTGACACTTTCGAATACAACAATTACCTACCACACTTCCAAATACAACCATTGACTTCTCTCGTATCATGAATCTGCTTGTCATCTCACATCTCGATATGGATATAGGAACACATGCATGCATCGATGAATGACACAAGCAGGTACAGACCTCGGACATGAGGCAGCACAATCGAAGGACACATGACACACGCAGGCACAGATACAAGCATGCTTCGTGACATTCGCATACTCGCAAAGTATCATACGCGAATCAGACGAATGAATAACAAATGCCAAGCTTCCCAAAATAAGGCTGCATCTAAATTGAAAAACATATATAGTTGAACTCGGCTTAGTGGCAAGGTTTCTTTACAAACTTAGGTTCGAATCCCACTGTGTTCCCCTTTCTTCAATTTTTTTGTCCTCCCCATTTCTCTCATGGGTCATATTGGCCTAAGCAGACGTTAATATATCTTTCTTTCTTCACACACACACACACACACACACACACACACACACACACACACAATCTCTCTCTCTTTCTTTGACGATTGCTATCTTTCGATTCTTAATCTCTTTTTCCATGCTCGAATTATTGTTCCATTCTTGAATGCAAATGCATATAAGAATGCGAATGTTACAAACTAATGGATCATATAAGGATAGACAACGGCAGGCATTGGACACGCATCGCTGGCAAACACAACAACAATGCAGACAAAGTCTAAGTGGGCTGAGAATCAAAGTCTCAAGTGCCAAAACACTAGTGTTTCTCACTTTTCTCACAATACTATAGATACATACCCACATACCTGTTTGTTTACCTGTCTTGTCTTTCTTTGTCGGAGATCCGAGGAGGAGGAGGAGGTCAGCTAACGCCCATGAAGGACATCGGTGATGATGACGCCCCCTCTCCTGCTCCTGCTGCAGACCTCACCGACAGTGCCCATGAACAGTCCAAGCTTCAAGTCATGCGCTCCTCCGCCCCCCTTCCAAGTAATCATACGACTTCTGCATCCTTTTATTCCTTCTTTTGTTGATGACATGGAAAATAGTTTCGTGCCAATGATTCGGTTCGCAATTGGGTTTACTATCACTCATGGGATTGCCATCATGGATGATTGTGGTTGCCCACAGCCCCCTTTCCAAGTAACAATACTGCTTCTGCTGCCCATTGGTTAACTATCACTCATGGGATTGCCATCATGGATGATTGTGGTTGCCACAGCCCCCTTTCCAAGTAACAATACTACTTCTGCTGCCCTTTATTCCTTTTGTTGTTGATAGCATGCAAACTAGGTTTGTACAAAAGATTTGGTAGCCGTTGGGTTAAATATCCCTCATGGGATTGCCGTTATGAATGATTGTGGTTGCAACCGACCTCCTTCCATGTAACATACGACTTCTGCTGCCCATTATTCCATTTTTTGTTGATAGCATGTAAACTAGGTTCGAACAAACGATTCGGTAGCAGTTGGGTTAACGATCTCTCATGTTATTGCCTTCATGAATGATTGTGATTGCAATGTAATGCAGTGTGGTGTGATGTGCTACAAAATTTTCGTGAGATAAACGGTTCTTGAGAAACGTATCGAGTCCTGGGGTCGATCTTTCTTGATCGATGCAGAACAATCACCTCTGTCACGACTCCTGGATTTTTCTTCGTTTATTCATTTCCAGGGGTAGGTTTTGATGCGCCTGGCCTTCGTTTTAAACTGGTAGAGAATGGTCTACTAGTAGTTAAATCAACTTCTAGTTTATGAGTGACGATTTAAGTTTGTGTTATGTACGGCCTTTTGAATAATCACTTGGAAAGGCAGTAAAGATATACAAAATAGAAACAAAAGAAAGCCATTGAGGTGACACCAACAAATTGTAAAAGACACGAGGAGGATCACATTTCCCACATTTTATAACTTACCAAACATCTAAATCATCTTGCACAATCAATGGTTCAAACCAGACATGGTTGAGCTCATGTCTTCATCTGATATCTCTCTCTCTGTCTGTATCTGTGGTTGTGCGTGCTCTCGGTAGCAATGTTCATTTCAAGAAGTTGTCGAACTTTGATTAGCTACAACAGGTGTATTCAGCGTGGACCTATGGATCCATCTTTTTCTTCCTAGGGTGATGGCGAAATCACTCTGTCTCTCTCATTTAGTCAACGTGAAGATGAAGCAAGGGTTCACACGAGTGAAAGTAGATTTTGCTTCAAGGTAGAATGACATGGTGGTAAACCAATAGGTAGTCTAATCTGTGGTCGCACATTCATACCAATGTCTCTAAATTGATTAAAGTCTGAAAGAAGAGGATTTAATATGCCCTAGGGATTACCAGCTGGTTTACTATTTTATAAATATAAAACTACAGCAAATCAGATACGCCACCTTTTTGCACTTTTTCCTACATAATCATTGCTTGTTTATTTTCTATTTAGGGCCTTTATCAATGTCAGACTTGACACCTAAACCAACACATGGGTCACGGCTGAGGGTGGCATACCAGGTAACTGGAATATGCACATACATTCTTTTTCGGTGAAATTGTGTAATATACTTTTGACTTAAAAAACACAAGCTCCCATGATTATGATGGATGTAGGGGGTGCCAGGAGCCTACAGTGAAATGGCAGCAGGGAGAGCATATCCGAACTGTGAAGCTGTTCCATGTGAGCAGTTCGAAGCAGCTTTTCAGGTGATAAAAAATGTGCATTTTGTGGAGGAATTATGTAAGGATAGGATCATGAAGTCACATTGAATTTTACGCACAGGGACTTGGTTTTAGGATCCAAGTATTGCCTTCATAACTACAATAGAAACAAGATTGAAGTGTTTGCTTTCACGTGACTATCTTTGGAGCAGTTTCCTGGAGTTCTTCAAAATTTTAGTTGTCTGTCCTACTAAACATTGTTTTACGTTGACTTGGTTAGTGAGATAGAATCTTTCTTTTCATCACTAACATTCGTTTGTTCACCTCCATGCCCTCTCGTTGATGATCATTGATTTTGCCATTTAATTGATGATGATTACTTTTTCCTGTTTATGCAGGCAGTACAGCATTGGGTTGTAGATAGGGCAGTACTCCCCATAGAAAATTCTCTTGGCGGAAGTATACATAGGAACTATGACTTATTACTTAGACACAGGCTTCACATTGTTGGGGAAGTTCAGCTTTCTGTGCATCACTGTCTTCTTGGGTTGCCTGGTGTCAAGAAAGAGGAGCTACAAAGGGTTTTGAGCCATGCTCAGGTACGTGTTTGTATGTACTCTTCACTAATTTGCGGTGGAGATACAGCCTGGGTAGGTTCCAGCCCTATATATTCCCTGTATTATAAGCCTACTTTTTGGTCCAGGCCCTCGACCAATGTGAGAATACGTTAACAAAACTCAATGTTATCAGAGAAGCTGTTGATGATACTGCTGGTGCGGCACAGGTACCATAGGCCCTTAAACCTATGGATGTGTTTTTCTGGTTCCTGTTTTTGTGGTAATTGTTTTGCTTAGCGTTTATTTATTTTAAAATGTTTAGGATATTCATGCTGTCAAAAGCACTTTTTGCCATCTCTTTTTAGTTTATAGCCACAAATAATTTGCGACATACGGGGGCAGTTGCAAGTGCGAGAGCAGCTGAAATATATGGATTGGAGATACTTGCTGATGGCATTCAGGTCCCTCTCGTAGTCATTTTCAATGGTTCAGTTTATTGCTAAGACCATGGATTTTTTATCTACCTAAAACCATGGATACTTCATTCGTAAAGTGTCTTTTGTAAGTGTTTCCCTTTACCATTTGCACCCCTGCCTGTGTATGCATGTGTTTATTCTTATCATTGTATGGTTGTCTTTGCACCACCTAAAATGGTTTTAGGATGATGCGGATAACGTCACCCGGTTCCTCATGTTGGCACGTGAACCGATAATCCCACGAGCAGATAGGCCTTTCAAGGTATGCAATCCAGTGAGTTATACTTTTTTGTGGATTTCTGTTGTGTATAACGTATCACATTACATTTCTCAAAAAAGCACATGGATTTACAACAGACGAGCATTACGTTTACACTGGAAGAGGGTCCTGGGGTGTTATTTAAAGCATTGGGAGTCTTTGCTTTACGGGAGATAAATTTGACAAAGGTATTTGATGCTATGCTTTGCAATTGATGTCATGACCCGGTTCATTTCTATTTCAGTCCACTTCGCTTTCAATGCCCACTTTGTTCATATGTCTTTCTATTCCATATTATTCGATCAAACATAGCAAAACATCTTTGAATCTGCAAATTCTTCTGTAAATGACATGTATGGTATCTCCTCACCCTTTCGATATGTATTGATTAAATCTTGCCAGATTGAAAGCCGTCCTTTGCGAAAATGCCCCTTACGTGTGGTGGATGACAGTAACGGTATTACAAAATCAGTGTGAGTGTCCAAATTTGGTGACAATAGTAACGTAATTGATAAGTTTTCAGAAAACTAGAACGCGCTACTATATCTTGAGAATAAAAGCATCATGAGTGGAATGTTTATTTTCTTTACATTATCCCTGCGCACACAGGTACTTTGATTATCTATTTTTTGTGGACTTTGAAGCTTCCATGGCTGACCAACGAGCACAAAATGCACTTCGGCATTTACAGGTTGGTTTGGTTTTGCATCTGTTTTATTCTTAAATTTGATGGAAATCCAAATGCTCATGAAATATAGAGTGAGTGTCCAAATGATGATTTTATTATTCTTTATGTCAGGAGTTTGCTACATTTCTAAGGGTGTTGGGAAGCTATCCCATGGATTTAACTCCAAAGGACCAGAAATGAAACCTCAGGACATTTTTTGGCCAATACCTAAGATACCACCATCAATCTTTTCCAATGATCTGGAAGTGGGCTTGTATATTCACACATCCCAATGCACAACCAATAAGCTGTAAATTACAAGGATATTTTTCTCTGTGATTGTTGAGGCAAATTATGTTGATTCATCTCCAACGACAATACATTTGCTCTATAATATGATTTGAGTGAAGAAAAGAGAAAGAGAAGATTCCAGTAATCCATATTACTTACTTTACCTACTTTGTCATGACATTATATCACCAAAGGTTTTTGTTATCTGTTATATATTTACAATTATAGCACTAATCTAAACTTGGAGTTTACCATACCAGCATCATTCAAAGAAAACCTTCATCACAAATGTCTTCTGAAGCTACAGTGTATTGTTTGTTTTGGAAACATTAGAAAAGAGTATAATGAAATCAGCAATAGATGTGTTCCCATTTACAGAATTGGTTTAAAAAAGAACACCCAACACACTAGTGTTATGCTTCTCCAAAGTAACTCTTCCCCTTTAGACAGCAACATTTTCTTGCTGAGGGGCTGACATAAGTTGTCCTAGCTACAATTGATGGATTTTTTTATCATTGTCAGCTATGGAAAAGATCTACGAATTGGTATGGTGCACATGAGGATGTGTCGTTGCAATGTTTTGTCTTCACTGATTCCTCTTGTGAGAAAAAGTAAAGAAAGGTCGTGTCTTCTCTTATTAAGGAAGAGATTCTACAATATCAGTAGCTATGAAATTAGCATTGCAGTAGCTAATATTATATTCTTTCAAGTATTTAGGTTCAGGCAAAGATCCAATTTTTACGAAACTTAAATCAGCTGAGAACAATTTGTAGTTGCTCAAGCTAGTTCAATTTGTACAATGCACCCCATTAATACTAGTATGAACCTTTTTATGAAACAAAAACTTCTGTAGTAAGGACGTCTCAGCAAGTTGTAGCTATTTGTAAGGTTGCGTGTGTAACTTGCAAAGTTACAAAACTTGACCTTTTCTAAACTCTACACCCAGAACTCTCGGTTCACATGCACTTGAAAGAAAACCAAAGTGTAAATCTAGAA
>JBBBWG010007458.1:0-10400 GCA_037176905.1 Azolla pinnata | reverse complement strand
TTGACCTTTTCTAAACTCTACACCCAGAACTCTCGGTTCACATGCACTTGAAAGAAAACCAAAGTGTAAATCTAGAAGTTTTGATTAGCGCCAAACAGATTGAGAATCACCCTTGAAATCAAACTTCCAATTTAGAACCTCTCAATTTCTACATATTTCCTTGAATTCTGGAAATTCCCTTCTGAAAACACCAAAATAAAATTCATCATCCGAAGATTTACTTCTCATCCAACTTTGAAACATTGTTGAAGGTGAGAAACATGAAATAACTTCATCTGCAAAGGTGTGGAGCATATTGAAACTTTCCCTCAATGGGTTATACAGGATCAAAAATATGAAAGCGAACTATATCTGCCCTTAAGAGTCAAGATGTGAAAGTGGGAACCAAAACATAATGTGTTATTCTCTAGAGAAGTGCAAAGATTACTACGCATGTCATTGAGGTGCCAGCTTGATTCCAGTCAAGATATAGCCTCCTGTAGCATTCATCTGCATGTGTGGATGTGTCCTTGAAGGAAGAACTTGATACTCTCTTAGCCATGGTTCAACAATCTCTAGTCCTATAGCCATTTTGCTTGCTTGAAGCTCATGCATACACTGAGCTAATGGCTGAAGATATCGATGGTAAATCACGAATGGAGATGATGGAGAAAGGAGAGGTAACAACTCTCGTATAATAGACCAGGGATCAAGTTCTAATGCAGCCACAAGAAGGCTAGTGAACCCGTGCTTTGCCCATTGACTTATCTCTAGGGCAGAAGGACTTCTTCCAGGCCGGATCATCTCATTCTTCACCTTGCTATTATCCCTTTGTATCTCGTCTTGTTGTGTACCATGCTTGTTGTCATTTGTCCCACTCTTAACTTGCATTACTAAAGCTTCATCATCACTTGTCGGTACTGATGTTCTAATACCTTCTTGGCACCTTGATGTATCACATTCAATTTGCTTGGGGTTCTCATCTTGATTTTCCACATTTTCCACAGGCATGCTATCATCGACGGTGCTATCCGCACTGGCTCTCTCCTCATTTCCCGTATGCATGTCTGCATCCATGGCATTACATGCATCTGTTTTCTCTTCATATTCAACATGTATTTCACCATCGACAGCATTGTTTGCACCATTTCTCAGTTCAAGTTGTTGATGCATGCTATTGTCGTGAGTTTTGTCAGCATCATTATCAATATTACCTGCATCCCTTCTGCCAGCGGCAGAAATCTCCCAAATCGAGGCTCTAAATACTCTACTAGCCATTGAATTGTTGAGATTTAAAAGGCCCACGATGTCCAAAGGGGGAGGCCTGTTGGTGTAGTAAACAGTCAATACAGAGCCAAAGCCTCCGATACGTTCAGCAACAGCAGCCGTGAGGAGCCCCGCCACCATATCCATGACAAGGACTTCCCCATAAGGGCCAACATTCGCGAGAGAGAGCATGAGGCTCATTGTATCCATTCTTAGAAAGCCAATCTTTTGCGGTGTCTTACTGAAGTAAGCTTCACATATCCTTCTCGCGGAGGGTTTCCGCAGCACAAAGCAAGGAGCATATTTCTTCTGCTTTTTCCTCGTGTATTTCTCCTGAGAGTAGGCAGTCTTGGTGTGGAAAGTGGCACTATTAGCAACGAGGGCTTTGACGATGTCCTGACCAGAAGCGCACTCAGTGCGCAGGCGGTGTATATCTTGAGCGGAGAGCTTCTGAGCAGTGTTATCATCGACAAGGCGTCGATTATCACGGCCGCCGCCTACTTGCTCAGGAGCAGCAACATCGCCACCGCAGCCATGAGGTGCAGCAGCATCGTCTGCTCCCGCCTCATCCTCCCCAAGAGCAGCAACATCAGACGCACTAGGCGCATCGCTGCAGTCCGCAGCACGAGCGTCATTGCGCGGAGCGGAGGAGGGCTTCCGAGGAGGAGAGATTCTGGCAAGGAAGGGGCCATCGGGGCCTCGCTGAAGCTCGAAAGCGGAGCCGTAGGGAGCGTCGACGAGGGGAGCGAGGGAGCACCTGACGTTACCGATCTTGATGGTAGCAGAGGGATGGATTCTGACGAAGCTGAGGCGATCGCCATGGTTGAGGTCGATGAGGGCGCTGGATCCCAGATGCGCCACGTCCGCCGCCGCCTGCAGCTCCTGCGCGTCGCCGGACATGGCGACGAAGCTCCTGCTTCCTGTCGACAGCACAAACACATTTCATTTGTTCACGCCCTCAAACCCTAATCCGTAAAACCCTAACCCTAACCCTAATCCTGAAACCCTAACCCTAAACCCTTAAACCCTCAAACCCTAACCCTAACCCTAATCCTGAAACCCTAACCCTTAAACCCTTAAACCCTTACCCTAAACCCTTAAACCCTCAGACCCTAACCCTAACCCTTAAACCCTTAAACGCTTAAACGCTTACCCTAAATTTAATAATAAGCATCGCGTTTACGCTCACTTCGTGGAGAGTCCCGGGCTTGTGGAAATGAGAGCTGCACTGCGGAAAGGAAATCTGCAAAACGCCGATGCACACGCAATGAAATGCAGATATACATATAAGCGGGTGCACGAGATTTTACTGTTACTCAGGTACCCCCACGCCCGCAAAGCAAAGATTATATAGCATACGTTTCGGCAGACTTAACGGGAATAATCCGACTCTTAAATTATTCGCGTAAACATGTCTGACTAGCTCTTCAATTGTATGAAAATAACATGCATCATCCATTATTCCTAAGTAAACTCTTCATTCTCTTCAAGTATTAAATACTCTCTTAAGACAATCTGTAACTTGAGAACGGTAGAATCTTTTATATGTAAATCTACAAGTCTTGAACCTCCAGAAACGTAGAATTTATTTAATTTATTGGGGTTACAAAATGAATTTGGACTATTACTAACCCCTTTTACAATAATAGTAGCGCATTTGAAAATAACTTTAGGGAAACAGAATAATAAGATAGTATTAAACAGTTTATATGTTTAAAATGGAAATAAAATAATAAAAAAGCATTAAACGTATAATCGTAACACCAAAGCAAAAACAAAACTATCTTGATAACTACCGGAAGCTGGCATAAAAATAAGCTACTTTTGGAATTTATCTTTCTTGCACTGGGCTCCTGCATCACATTCTTGGACGTCACAATTTGATCACTTTACAAAATGTTTTGTTTTTTCAAGCAAGGTTAGCTCAGTAAATTCAAAACATCGAGGATATTTTGATAAATAAGCTAGCTTCCAAGGGTATTTACAAACAGTCTTGGAGTTCAGATACTCCATGAGATTCAGGCATTCAAAGAAAACTCTGCGATTACACAAGCATAATGAAAATATTCCACCATACAATGCTCTTTTGCTGTGTTGGGTAGGTACACTCTCATTCATACCCAAGAACCTAGAGCATTTGTACAGTCGCTCTCCCTCCTCCAAACATGCACCACATAAAAAAATATAATCAGCTAGATGAACAGAATCTAAATCGTAGTGGCCATATACAATTATGTTCATTCCAGAAGTAAAATAGCCCTCAATAAGATTTCCTTTATTACAATCTCCCAAACAAAACATAGAATAAAAACCATGGTCTCAATTTTTACTGCAACTTTTTTGTATGTTTAGCTCATCACTACAGCATATGCACATTTGAGGTATCTTGTAACCAAACTCTAGGAAGGGGAATTTAGTGAGAGTTATTTCAGGAGCTGTTAAAAACTATATCACATTGAGAGTACGAAATTACAAAACTGCATCTGATTTGTAATAGCCTGGTCATAAGAAAATGATGTATCGGGAATACAACAACACTCTCTCATTAAAAGATCACCCAAAACCATTTAGTAAATTGAATATTAAATACAATAACAATCATCAGATCAATGTCTACTACATTTCTACAATGGTTAGTGTATCGCTATACATATTACATATCTATTTAGCAGCACTCTAGGAAGTAAAATGGTTTAGTGTATCATTACACATATACATATTACATATCTATTTAGCACCACTCTAGGAAGTAAAATTTGGTGAGAAATATTTCAGTTATTTGAATCTTCTTAGGTAAAAGGACTTTATGAATAAGGTCTACTAGATTGAAATTGCATCTGATTTCTAACAGCTCAGTATTTTATGACTGACTATTTTCTAGGCAAAAATCTCAAACAGCCTTAAACCTAAACTACTCCAGAATCACAGTATGTTTTAAAAACTATAGTGCAATAATGTGATCACGTCAGTCCTCTCAAAATGTTTATTTCTATTTGCTACCTTCCTTTCACGCAACAATAAAAAACGTTTGTTGATCCTTTATTCATTTGAGAATCAGAGTATATTTTAATAAGCATGGTGCAAATATTGTGATCACATGCCAGTCCTGTCAAAATGTCTAGTTCTTTTCAGTACCTTTCTTTCATGCAAGAATAAATGGAAGCACCATAAGCATAAACGTTTGATAACTCAACATTGCCGATCCTTTGAGTTGTAAGTCTTGTTCTTTAAACTTTTCTGTTAAGCCCTGCATGTTTGAGACAACCATGAATATGGATCATACATATATTCTAAATTGTGTACATAATTCAACAGAATACATAAACATCTATCAATTCCTAAGAGATAGACACATACGTACAGCAGGTGCAAGCATCACTTCATATTTACAAAAGATGAATACAGCTATGTGGTGCACAAATATACCTAGGTTATATTAAAAACATGAACATCAGAAGCATATACATGCTTCTAGACTGGATGGCCGTGTAGCACATACTCAAAAACATGATTGTGTATAGATATATCTGGCCAGTTAAAGTCCAACCAATTACACTGCAAATTTTGCTCTTGTAATCCTCTGTACGTAACAAAAAAAGCAATTACTAAACCCAGACCGGAGTTGGTTGAACTGAGTACAGGTTGATGCCAAGCCAGTCAAAGAATCTTGCACCTAATCTGAGTCAAGCCGCTAAACTGCTGAACCACTTAGACCTAATTAAACAGTTTTGTTGGGCTCAAGCTGACCTAATGCCAACATAATTGTATAGATGAACGCAAACTACAACATGAAGGCATATACATATGAACATATATCACATGTAAAATCATAAATGATAGCAATTCTATACACAAGCACACACCCAAAGCAAGTACATAACTAGATGTTAAGAGCATCACAAAAACATGAACATAGCTATTGCATGTAGAATGTACAACCACATGTTAGGTATTATTAATGAGCAAAGCTATCGCACCTTCACAATCAATCCACTCCTGCAAAACATAGCACACATGAAAATTATCAAGAAAGCTGTAAATGTTACTCTCCAGCTCATATCCAAAAAAGTTCACAGGGAAAATGTTTTCAAGCACATACTGGATAAAACTGTCGTAGTCCATAGCTTTCGCTTGACCTGTTCGATCATACTTTTGAAGTAGACAATCAAGAATGGGTGGAGAGAGAGAATACCCCAAACTCAGCAAAGCCTCTCGCATTTCACTTTTGTCAATAGATCCACTCCTATCCCTATCAAATCTCTCAAAAATATCCTGGAAACATTACCACATCATAAAGATGCTTATACCGCCATACTAAACAGGAGACCAAATCGGAATCTTTCCCATCACTACCGTCTCCGGTGGGTTAGGGAAAAATATACACATATATAGCTCAGAATATATATTCTCAGCCAGCTAACCTAGAGAAGGCGAGATAGTTGTATGCATAAAATAAAAGAAAGTTGTGTGCTTAAAGAAAACAGAAACAGGACTCTCAAAACATTAGATTCAGCTTACCAGCTTCAAATAAAATTAAAACTTAAACTGACAAAGAGAACAGGTTCAAATCATGCTTCAGTTACTACTCGTAAAATCTACCAAAAGGTTTCAGCATTTATCCATGAATAACAAGTACCTTCCAATCTTTTAAGGCCTTCCATAATGTCGCAAACTCTTTGAAACCTATAAAACAACATGCACATGATTAATTTCTGGGAGTTTAATGATATGTTCCAATCAATGTGCATTGCTCACATAAAAAATATCTGGCCCATCAGCCCGTACATAAATCTTTTCGGAAAATCATAATAGTATAGCTACTCGATGAAACCCGATTCTTGTAGATCTTAGATCCAGAATGGTCAGAAATCAATTCCAGATCTGGTGGAATATTGTCTTGCTGTTACTTATCAGGGAAATTAGCATGCATGGGCTGTAGCTGCTCTTCAACTCCAGGTTCTGAAATTACTTGTCCACCTCTCTGGCTTGCTTGTGTCTTGAGCTAAATGCCTATCATTCCTAGGTGCTGTTTCTGAGAAAATGGGTGACTCTTCTTGCTGAAATATAGCCTCTTTCCTTGGTTTTGGGGCACATTATGTTGGAGAAACTTTGCACCATTGACTACATCTCCACTTCTCATCACTTCCCAGAACTGTAAAAACCAATTCTATAACTCATTTGACTTCCTTTGATGTACTCAGGGAAAGATATCAGTGATAGATTAAGCATTCGCCTTGTGTGTTGTGCAGGAACTGATTAACGATGTGTATAGCAGTGAAGCATCTCCTTAGTGTGGCATGAGAGTGCACAGATCTAACCTACTAATAAAAATTCTACAGAGACTTTACACCAGATCACAGGAAATGAGAAGGCTTTCATATAGATTTTGTGAACCAGATTACTTCGTCTACTCACCCCCCTTATCTATCTGTTTGCAAGCAGTTTAGACGCTGAACTGTTTGAGCACTGATAAATATGTGGGATATTTTGACACAAGAATCACTTCTGCCTTGTTCTTTAGCAAATACATCTAGCAGTTTCCAGATTAAACGTATATGTCATAGCAAGTAGAAATCCACCCAAGCACTTTGAAAGCATGGGATGTTACGATCGAGTGTAACAGCCCACCTAGTTCTGGTTTACATGAAGACTGAGGGTAATGAAAAATTTAACTCGTTCTGTAGATGCAATCATTAAACAGGCAAGTTCCACTGTCCAAAAAGATAGGTTTGGCTCATATGGCGTAAACTTTTGTGTTGTAATCCAGTTCCACCATTAGCAACGGCAACACCCAGAGAGTCAATAGCATGTTCCTCTCTTGATCCTATAACATCGAGTCTCTTCCAGGATACAATTTTGTGTATGATGTCCTCATAAAGTTTGAGTAGATCAAGGGGGGGGACTACAGAGAACAAGCTCTTAATATTCTTGGGAACAAAATGGACCAGCTGCAATGTTTTCTCATTGTCAATCTCCATGATTAATCTCGTGAGCCACATCTCTTATTGTATCTCCAACTTTTTTCACAAGGATACCTTGCACTGTTCATCATAACTCCATCAATCTGTCTCATTTAATTACTCAATCAAAGGATACACAAGAGATCTGAATCACGCAGAGAGATTAGAAGAAAAAAAACCATTTTCTGGGCACATAGACCATTGGGCCATGGGTTGTCGAGAGATGATCTCCCACTGTGGAGAGGTTAGGCTGCTTGCAAATCATCGTGTTAGGGTCATGCTGGCAATCTTTCTATTGAAAAGCTCTGCAGTTTCTTCTAAGGGTTTTGAGAGCATTGATTGTGTCTACAATAAGGGACTTGAGTCACATTTCCATTAAATATATTATTTGAAGTTATTGTTAATCTGAACTGTTATCCTCAGAGAGAGAGAGAGAGAGAACAGCAATGCAAGATGTAAAAAATTTGTTTAGAAAAGCAATATATACATGTTTAGCTTTCATTTGCTTCATCGATCCGACATGCATACCTAGCATAGCAGAATCCTTGGAGCAGAACATGTGGAGCAGAAGCCGGGAAGTGCGCAAGCTAAGGGAGTGCCAGCTGGAGAGGGCCCGCTGGAGCTCATTCTCGTTGATGAATCCGCTGGCATCACTATCGGCGCACTGGAATGCGCGCACGATCTCAGGATCGGCGCCTCCTCCCGGGGGGAAGAAGGAGGAAGCAGGAGCGTATGGGGCAGGAGGAGGGGTAGAAGGGGGGATGTAGGAGCCCCATGGCGGTGCCAGGTAAGGCTGTGAAGAATAAGGGACTGCAGATGACGATGCTGAGGACGAAGACGAAGACGACGACAAGGGAGAGGAGGAGGAGGAGGAAAGACGGTGGTAGGGGTAGGCCATGGCAGGGTGTTGATCCTCTCCCTGCTGCTGCTCTTGCCATGGAAAGGGCGGTGCAGAGGGAGGAGGCGACGGACCATAGCCATACGGAGCAGACATGTCTTCTTCTTCTTCGTCTTGTTCAAACAACGAAGGAGAGAAGCTTCGAAGCTCTTCTTTCCATTCTATGTACACATTTATTTAACTGTCGTAAGCGTACGTGATTCTTGTAAAACGTGTCGTTCCGTAATCGATTTATGCACCAGAATAGTAGAACTCCAAATATTCACACAGATAGGTATATAGATGGAGAGAGGTAGAAGAATTATATTAATAGTGTCGTTCCGTAATCGATCTATGCACCAGAATAGCAGAACTCCAGATATTCACACAGATAGGTATAGACGGAGAGAGGTAGAAGAATTATATTATTAGTGTCGTTCCGTAATCGATCTACGCACCAGAATAGCAGAACTCTAGATATCCACACAGATAGGTATATAGATGGAGAGAGGTAGAAGAATTGTATTAATAGTGTCGTTCCGTAATCGATCTATGCACCAGAATAGCAAAACTCCAGATATTCACACAGATAGGTATAAATGGAGAGAGGTAGAAGAATTATATTATTAGTGTCGTTCCGTAATCGATCTACACACCAGAATAGCAGAACTCTAGATATTCACACAGATAGGTATAGATGGAGAGAGCTAGAAGAATTATATTAATAGTGTCGTTCTGTAATTGATCTACGCACCAGAATAGCAGAACTCCAGATATTCACACAGATAGGTATATATGGAGAGGTAGAAGAATTATATTAATAGTGTTTATGATGATCTCTCACACGTACTACCTCTCTCTCTCATTCTCTCTCTAATCCCTCTCCTAACACTACTGGTGTATATATATATATACTCATAAAGAGAAGCTATTTTGGTAGATGCTGTTGAAAATAGGAGGGATGAGAGCTTTGCGTACTCGATAAGCCCAAGAGAGTTCACCTCAGATTAAGGGGCATGAGAGTTACACACCAGAAATAAAGGGCATGCAGGAAGGGAGGAGTGCGACGACTTATCCAGTTTCATAACGCTCCCCCTTGGGCTCCATCATGTAATCCCGTTGTACTTTATCATTACAATACAATAAAGTTTTTCTTCTATGACATATCTCTTGTGTTTCCTAGTAGGGTCTTAACAGTTTGAACTAAGAGAAAAAATATTATTTCAATGTCTCTCTCTCTCTTAGTCTCTTTAAAAAAAACAATCCCTTCTTCTTAGTTGACCATGGCGTCGAACCTGGCACTGGCGTATGAGGATTTACTGCAACAGTTTCAATGACTTGCATTGGAGAACTGAACTCTTCAAACACGCCTTAATCAACATGCTCCACCTTCATGAATCATTCTAACCCAAGGTCTGACTTCCATCGTCATTCAATGGCACGAGGTCTACATGTCGTGGTTTTCTACTTTAGATCAAGATTGTTTTGGCCAGGCATTCTCATTGGTGTTCTTCGGATCGTAAGAAGATTGGTTTGATTGGGTCAGTACTCGTAAGAGATACATTACTATGGTATATACCCCTTGCTGAACAAGAGAATGAAATTCTTGAAGATTATGAGAGTTTTTAAGAAACATTTAGGGTGTGTTTTGACAACTTACATCGTGAGCGTGTTGTAGCCAACAAGTTAGCGATGCTTCAACATGACACTTATTCGGTAATTTCTTATTATCAGAAAAGAGATATTAATGTAGGTTAGTATTTGCATCATGAGTTTACGTTTGATCAATCCGTTAGAATAATCAGTGCTTCAAAGGAGGTTGTGGGTTTGAAACTTTTGTATATGACATTATCCTCCCTTCAAAACCATTTTCCAAAACGTGGCCCTAGTTTTTGTGGATAACCTTCATGAAAGGCACGAATTATTTCCGGGGCATGCTTGAGATGGTGTGTCGGCTCACATGTTACTTCTGAGATAGGGTACCCTTTCCAAAGGATGAGGTATTGTAGCTTATGACTGTTAGCCCTTCCGGGGAAAGACTAAGACTTTACGTGGGTGAAGACGAATGGTATGTTACTATGTCCACTTATATGCCAACCACTTACGACTCTCCGGGAGATTCGGGGAAATCCCGATCTACGTAATCTTCCTTGCCGTAAGACCGTAAGCTCCAGGCCGTAATCCCGGCTATGTGTTCCTTCCGTCAGCGCGTAACTTCCGACTACAATACTCAGATCGTAGACACAAGACACAAGATAAACGCCAAGCTCTTCTTATATTACAATTACGGACTCTATACAAGACAGACCCCACGGTCT
>JBBBWG010007446.1:78266-94871 GCA_037176905.1 Azolla pinnata | reverse complement strand
ACGACGCCGTCGACGTCGCCGTCCGCGCGCTGCTGGCCAAGGCCCGCCGCCGCCGCCGCCGCCGCCGCCGCCATCGTCGCCCCGAATCGGCAGCTTGATTATGCCTGCCACTTGCAAGACTATAATCACAAACTGGCGAGCTCTAAGTTTCTTTGTGATGCTTGCTGCTCACTAAGTTTCTTACTGCTCGTGCCACTATACCTCCAATCCATTCCTCGCCTGTTTCTTTGTCATGCTGCTGCCTCCTTCTTCTTCTTCGTTGCTGCATCCGCATCGTCTCGCCAACAACACGCCCCACCCAACTGCTTCGCATCCGTTCTCCCCCATCCATTCGAGACCCCCCTCCGCTCGATGATGATGATGATGATGATGATCTTCCCGACCTCCACCTCCACTCCCACTCCCACCATTTGCAGACCATGCCACGAGCGAGACCTACTACTTGCTGTATATCGTTCGGAGCCCTTGCAAGCGAATACTTACTTGCATCGCCCGACCTTCGGCTCATTAGCATCGCTCGAGCGCACACACAAAAATGGATATCGTCAAGCCACTGCTTGCTTGCTTGCTTACGCTCTCGCTCCTGCCCCTTTCTTTTCTAGTAGAACATAGGAGCTTCATACACCCAAGCCGGTCCTTCTGATGCTGCGTTTGCCGAATTAATAACCTGCCGACCATGTCTCGCCTGAATGGGTTTGTGACTCCCATCCCCGAAAACACTTCTCCAAGCTCATCCTCTCGGAGAAGACTAGAAGCTCTAGAAGCTATACTGTGTATGCATATATGATTTGTACAAGGAGAAATGACTTGTTTTGAGGTGCGAAGTGAGTGCTTGAAAAAGAAGATTATATGTGTTCTTTTATTTCTTATTAAAAAAAAAAAGCGAGGCATGTATTGTTCTCCTCGCCCTTCCTCAATGACAGCTGTGGGATTTGAACCCACGCCCTTTCGGATTGGAGCCTAAATCCAACGCCTTAGACCACTCGGCCAAACTGTCACGAGTTGCTTAGTTCCTTTCTTCAATAAATATTATATCAATTCCATCATTTCTCTAATCAAACGCTAATCAAATGCTTTTTAGCGCCACCTACTCCTCAATCCGCATCCTTAATCAAATGGCCAATCACACCGAACATAGCACCCAGATTGCTAATCCACTCAAGTAACGCAAGCATGTAGTGTCAGCGTTTCCTCTCTTGGAAAGCTCAAGTAGTTTGACCAGCTTATGATGCGTAGATTCAATGCATATGCAGGTTTGAAATTGTTTGCAAACATGACAAGCTTGGTCCGTATAGACGCAGGCAAAACAACTGCTGAAGCTCCCCATTAAAAGTCCAGAGAGGCTATTGTCAAAATGAAAACTAGCAAATGTTCGTTCCATGAAACCTTGAGATATCATTACAAGTAAAAGCTAAAAATGCAACTATGAAGCCGAATGCCAAAATGATCCCAAAAGAAAAGGTCAGGCAGTTCCAAAGACCATTTCATTCTTCAAAAGGTCGGTCAGCTCCCTGCAGAACGACTAAGAGTTCGATGGAAGACAACAGCGCTCAATCAATCATCAAGGGAATGAGCTTTTAATCCAAAGAAAGCATACCTTCAGCAAGGGGGGCCAAAGGAACATCTATCTTGTCACAACTCCTGGAATGAAGAGGAGCATTCCTTTTTCAACTAAAGAGATCTTTCAACCCCGAATCATCCACAACTGCACCAAATATACCAGCCTCGATGTTTGTTTTCAAGAGATCCTTGTCTGTCAGTATATCCATGTCTGACATTTGTATGTACTCATCCAGATTATGTACACTGGCACCTGCTCAAAAAACTTGCATGCATCAGATGAACACCTGAATTATCGTATCACAAAGGTCAAGCCCACAAAAACGCATACCCTGTCCACGAATGCATTCATAGGGTGGTGGGGGCATTTTCCATGAGCCGTCCGTCGTCTTCATATGACGTCGATCAGATGAAAAATACTTCAGGAAGAGAGGGCCAGAAACAATTCTGTATAACCTGCAGGTGCAATGTGTTTGAACAGGGGCCTTATTTTTTTTATCGACACATTCTTGCTAGAAAAAACCCAAAATAAGTTTGCGCAAACAAAGAGCGAAAAAGGAGGATTACTGGCCCATATACTTGCTCAAAAGTGTATACAGTTTAGAGCAAGGAAAGGGGGATGAATTTCACCAGAAATCCACTAATATAACTCCCTTCATTGCTCTCTAAGGGATCGATATAGGTAGGGCCTCCGGGAAATTAATCACAAAACTAAAGATTGTTTTGAAGCTTCTTTGCCCCTTCACTCTGCCTAGAACATTCACACACTTTCTACTTTCTGATTGGTATGTGCGACGATGCATCTGATAGGAGCTTTACCTTTTGTAGCTTGGATGCAGATCTAACCATGGACGAAAAGCTTCTTGCATGTACTTCGAGAACTTCTCTGGAAAATCGAGGGTTGTGTCTAAATCCCATACCATGGTTTCGGTGGTTGAGTTTGCGGAGACCTAATGAGTGCCATGAAATGTTCTGAATGAGAGCATTTCTGGTCGTCTCCCACTATTCCGTGAAGAAGATCAACATACACAACGGAATCGAACTGAAGAACTGATACAAAGTAAAGCAAAAGAGAGACCTGTATGCAAATGACATGATAATCCCAGATAACTAGCCCATCTTCCTTGCTGGAGCTTGCTTTCTGATGCCAGATTGGAACCTGTATAGATTCGCATGCACAGAGAAAACAATGGAACCTCGTTCATTGAGAAGGCCGAGAATGAAACAGAAACAAACAATGGCCAGTATGTATATCATGCATTTCATGTGATAAAAGTCATAATTTTGATGCCGTCAGTTTTTGCACTTCTTAGGGGTATCGTTACCTAAATTTCAGGCTTACTCATCTACTTGTAAAGCTTCAATCAGCTTTATTTTTGTACATGTGGAGAGGAAATGATGAGCAAGAGGGCTTGAGGAATCGGTACATTCTTGAAGCTGAAACTAGAGAAGAAGCACTTCGTGATGCGAAAACAGGGTCTTTCCCGTTCTAAAATTTGTATCTCTATTTTCACTTCTTCGGTATCATATGAGTATTCTAAAGTCTGCTCGCAGGTTGCGCTTCTCATAGCTGAGAACTTCTTTTGCTCTTTTATGATGACAAGCAACTATTTCAGCCCACAGTTTGCATTTCTGTCAAGCAACTAAAATATTCATTTAAACGTTCCTTGAACAGAAACTGATGGAAACAACAACTGCAGTGCAGTCCTGAATACATAATCACACTAGCCTGACTCAGGACATGAATTCTGGACTAATTTGGACTTTCTGAAGCTTCCCGTTTCTGCTTATTTTCAGGTAACTTCCATCATGGTAAAAGAAGAGAGATTCTCGGCCTTCTTAAGCTTATTCACAGCTAGCATTTTCTCATGCATTTCTGGGCAGGAAATTATTGGTGCCATGGCCAGAGTATTGCAGTAAAGAAGCAGCCACATACAGCCCCTCATCACAGCTTCTTTTACAGTCTTTAGAGAACCAAATGTGATGCTGTCGTTTTCAAGCTCACCAGAAAGCATCTCCAATTTTGCGGTAATCTAGAGAAACGGAAAGTGTAATAGCATCTCGTTTTTAACCAGGCTGATCAGAAATTCTTTACTTTGCAGAGAATCAATGGTGTCCAGCATAGGCTTCGATGAAAGAGCCACCGTTTTCCAACACGATCAATGGCTCTCTCAGTAAATGACAGTTATGCAGGAGTCAAGAAAAGAAATGGATGATTGCAGAGAAGGGAAATTGCCTTTCGATCGGGATTGGAGATGAAGAGGATGAGAAGGTCGGAAGCATCTATGGAAGCTTTGCCGGTTCTGCACAGCTGCTGACAGACCAAATACGCATTCTCTTCACTGCACACAAGAATTCCAAGCACTTCATTGGAGGGCAGAAATCAACGAGGAAATAGGTGGAGCAATGAGAGAGAGAGAGAGAGCCGTACCAATAGCTTGCGGTGTAGTGGAAGTCTAAGGAAGAGGTTTGAAGTGTTGTCGCCATAGTTCTGTTATTTCTCTGTCTCTGACTCTGTCATGCCCACCAAAGACACAGAGCCAACCCTAAACAATTCCAACCGAATCTTGCGGAGGGCTTCTCGGGATGGAATCCATGTAGAGAAAAAGAAAAACCACGATTAGATTGGTATATTCTCCATCTTGTGTGAAGCATATTCTAACTAACAGCCGTGCTGATAGACCCAAGATGGGATACAGAGAATCGATTCCTTGGGGAACGGCCTCTAGGATCAGTACGTTTTGTGGAATTAGGAGAATCTGCCCAGAAGTGGAGGAGTCAGAATGACAATCAACTCTGTCGAATCAAACCTGAAGTTTAAAAGAAGGAAGAAAAAAGGGAAGGAGGGCAATGTCTGGCATGGAATAGATTACAATGGCCGAGATTTCAAGCAGTTGATTCATACTTTAGA
The DNA here is from genome assembly GCA_037176905.1 of Azolla pinnata. NCBI lineage: Eukaryota > Viridiplantae > Streptophyta > Polypodiopsida > Salviniales > Salviniaceae > Azolla > Azolla pinnata. The sequence goes on along the minus strand of JBBBWG010007446.1, from coordinate 90,400 downwards.
AGAACCAAAGAAAGCAATGCAGAAATTCGATACGTTTCTGGATGATAAGATGCATTGCAATGTGTCTGGCTCAATCTTACCGTTCAGAATCGTATCAAATTTCTGATGATAAGATTAGCCAGACACGTTGCAATGCAGAAACTTTGAATGGCGATCAAAAGGCACAGGACACACATGATTCAGAAATGGTTTTTTCTTTGATCATTCAATAGAAGTCGAGTTACAAATTGATTAGTGATGAAAGTCTTTCGACCATTACATGCAATTAGCAATGCTTTTGTGGTTCATAGAATCCCTGCTATAGAAGCTTTTGTTACAGTCAATCAGTGATCTTGACAATGATCCAAAACTGCACCAAAACTGCTCACTCCATTTGCTGTCAAATTTTCATTCATACTCTCAGAGTTCGAACTTCGGGGTCCTGATCAGTGAAGTTGTGATCAGGTTGCACAAAGGGTAAAGGTTTGATGTCTGCCTCTGCACTGTCATGCCTTTCAACTGACTTTTATGATATTTTCATCCACATCCTCGACCTTACAGCGTGGGCTACGTTTTGTGGAGTATCATCCGCATCAAAATAATAGAAGCAACGCAACTCCTCAGCTACTGCTTTCCATAGTTCCTCTTTGGTGATGAAGCTTTTGAGCCCAGTCTTGAGTTTAGCTTTTTAAAGCTTTTTCTTTGGCTTCAGCTTTGGCTCTTGTTTTGGCTTCAGCTTCGGCTTTTCCTTCAGGATCTGCTAGCTGTCGCATTTGAACATTCATCTTTACGTCTGCAAAACATGCGTAAGTTCCCTGCTTCAGATTCATCTACTGCATTCTTTAAACAGACTTGTTTCTAATAACAAACTCACCTTATCCTTGCAACAAGCTGCATGCTTCTTGTTTGCTATTTTTTCACATGCCCAGCATCTTCTCTAACATTGAAATGAGAGGCCCGCCAAATAGAGATTTTACCCACTTTAGAACCAAAACTAATCACTTAGTCGGCTATAAGCCCTTGTCATGGGCATGCTTTGAGGTAAGAGGTCCTCAGCTGCGACTTTGGCACTCTTAAAATGAACTGGTTTCTTCAGGCTTTGTGTTAGCACGTCTACCTCAGCCATAAACGAGGCCATCACAGGCCGATGGTCTGAAAGGGTGTATTCTTGCCTTCCATATGACAACTGGCGTAATCCTTCTCCAGACCATAAGATGCGATCGCACCTGGAATTTCAACACTTCATGCCTCAGATTACATGGGACAGATTCATGGTACAAGATGAATAGAAATTTTCCTGCGAATGACGAACGAGAAGAACGCCAAAACAACACTGAAGAAAGAGACTTACCATGCAGGCGTTCGCCGCTTCTCTCCTGCTTTTGCACTATATCCAGAGTACTGATGGGAGTTCACTTCATATTTGTACGTGGGTGCAAAAGATATGCTGCCTTCATGCCACCCACTGAATGTACGACCTCGTGACAGTTCTTTCCTCAGCTAATATCATCAAAGCAAAGCAAGATATATCCCGCTTAGTATATTGCAATTTAGTTCTTCCCACTCCCTCTCACTCTCTCGTGACTTTACTCTTTCTACTTACTATTGAATTCTAGGAAGCAGAAAGTCCTATGTTACCTGATCATTGGCAAGAAGAGCTGTCCAGTCCTCTCTTGCCACGAGAAAACGTACATCACTATCCGATAAATTTAGACGATAGTTGAGATCCCCAAGCCAAATAATTCGGCTGCAGCATAAACACATATAGCTTGTCATATATAAAAGCTTATGTCACTTGTGAAGATAACGATGCATGGGTGTGCTATGTGTACATGTACAATTGGGCGAATATGCAAGTGCAAACAAACTTACTCATGCTGCAATATTGTCTTTGGGACTTCAATATGGGCTTTCTTTGCTGACGGGAAACGAGTGCGTCTCAATATTTCTGAAACATCGGCATTCCTCCGTACTTCGTCTCCTTCCTTGCCTCCAGCTGATAGGTGGGTACAGATGAAACAAAAATTGGTCCCATGAAGAAGCATGCTTACCGAGATAGAACCCTGTAAGCGACCAAAATAACCTTGCTGAGTTTCCTTCTTTCCTGTCAGGCCAGCTAATACCACATTTTCAGAGACAAAGAGAAATATGAGAGAGGAAATACCTTGTTCCCTAAGCATCCCATTAGACCGAGACCGACACTGGAGACTGTCAGATTTTGTATGCATCGCCGCAGCTTTCTCTTCACCCATACAGAGATATGTATACCAACCATCTGTTTGCTGGCAACACGGACATAACGGGTCCGATTTTTCTTTGCAGACACCCTTGACAATAATGGCTTGGTGCATTCATCCTCATCAGAAAATGCAGGGCTGTGAGTGGTATCATGGAGCCACTTTATGGGTTCTGAAATGGCCCTCTCTAGCCTTGACCTGTTAAGGCCAATGCGTTCCGTCCTCCTATAGACCCCGACGACGTCTGCTTTACCGCCACCGCTTTGACGGTCATCATCCTTTGGTAATGAGAATGGAGCTATGAAGTTTGTCTCCTCATCAATCAATTCTGCATCTATCTCCAAATCATCTACAGCATCTAAAGCCAGCTTCTTAGAAGGAGATAATGGAGCACTCCAGCATTTCGCACTCCTTCTGGGCTTGGATCTGTTGAGCGTTTTTCTTATCAAGTTCTGCCATTCAGCTGTTGGTGCACTGTCTTCGGCTACAAAGACATTGCCCGCATTCAAAGGTACAATCTCCTGAAAACTGTAAGTAAAAATCCAAAACATATATAAATCTATGCAACAGTGTTTCTTAACAAACAAGTAGTTCTACCCTCTTCTTTTCTAACCAGGTTTGCGATGGGTTAAATTTTAAGAATTGTGATGAACTGTAATTTTGATATTGAGCAATACTATAGAGACTCCGGAATGGATGAGGCTTTGCATATACATCTTCACTCACTCTTGCTCTCGTTTTCTACAGTTAAAAGTTGAGTTAAATGAAGTCTAGGTGTACTACGTTTAGAACAAAACAAGGACTTATCAGACAGCTCAATGAATTGTTTGGTTTTTGAAATATACCCTAAAACATAGATGTCTGCTGGATTATCCAGTTCCAACCAATCTTTCACATCCAAGCCAGGTGATGGTGTTATTGCACCCACATTCCATGTGCCCACGGTTATCCTGCACAGGTATGACAAATGTGAAAAGAGAGTACCAATAAAAGTTCCCAATTGTCTGCCATTACGCTGCCATTAAATACCTTCAAATATACCTTAAAAATGGGATGTAATTTGAGGGGCAATACCCAAGTATCTTAGCCCCATGTTATAAACAGCCATGACTAGCACCCACTAGACCTACTTGATTCTAGGCGGAACATGCCTAGATAGTTTTAGTTCTAAGTTTATAAGCAAAGCTTTCACACAAACAGTTTTATTTATCTGCCTCATGGTTCCCTTGGCTATCCAGCAGCCTAAGCTTATGTAAGCAAAATGGACACTATTGTAAAATGGTCAAGCAGAAAACGTAGGCATAGAACATCTAAAATTTCTTGTGGGTTGTAGATTGGATGGCATACCTCAACTCATCTTTTCCGATCAAACGTCTACGTGGCTTTTCGATCTCGTTTCGCTTAATGGAATCAGAGTATCTGTTCAATGGTACATCATCTACATAAAAGGAACATCAAATGCGTCAAAACATGGGGGGCAGGTCTGCATACACTCTTGGATTCAATCGGATATATCTTAACATATTAGTAATAGTATGTATAACCTAGAAAAAGATGCCTTACCGACATTCATATCTGCTCTAGACACCAAAGGAGAAAGCCTCTGGGTTGTGAATCTTTTAGGAGCGATATCTGGAAATAATGCTTCAGATGTCAGGAACTACTACTCTATGTTAATGGATTAAAAAGAGGAAACAAACAATATCTCTACTCATCGAATATACTTACTCTCTGGTTCGTATTCAGATTCACTTTCACTCTCAGTATCAGGATCTTTGCCTTCTTCATGCTCATCGGCACTAAATTCGTCTGCACTGAAGTCGTCCGCCATAGACTTGATATTCAGCCACTTCTTCATCACCATGCGAGGCCATAAAAGCTGTGTTTTTAACAAAGGCGTGTTCATTAGCTTAGAAAATGCCAAAGACGAGAGAAAGGGAACAAAAGATAAGCTTGCTGATTCTCTCTCTCGAGAAGAAGAAGAATTAATTTTCAAGGACTCGTTGCGAAGTCATGTTTTATGAAGGAGACTCATTTCCTGGAAGCTCTATGCAAGCCTCGTGGGTGGATATACATCCCAGCCAACAATGGACTTATTAGTCTGACCACATTCTCCTTTACCATGCAATGTTCGATCCTTGCTTCAGTGCTAGCAAAAAGAATTGTATATGCCTAGCACATAATGTGAAGCATCACATACACAAAGAGCTTCGATATGTGATTGGCCGTCACCTACATTCGGGTTTCCTTGATTACAGCCATAACAGGTCTTTTCAGGTTAAAAGAGATCGATTCACAAGGCTCCTCAGAAGAGGAATCCCCACGCAAGAGAGCGAGCAATCACTAACTTCCACGTGATTCAAAGGAAATGAGCTTTGGATGATTCAGAGAGAGTTTGGATTCTGCGAAAGAGTGAATTGTGATGAAGGCGATGATGCTATGTGATGAATCACGTAGACAAGAATAGGTCACCCATGGGAGCTGCGAGCAATCTAGAGAGATTTGAAAGCCATCAATTGTGACAAAAGCCACAATCATGTTTGCAACTGGGGGGGGGCGGGGCGAGATGGGCAGTCCGATTCTTACATGTAAGCATTGTCAAAAAGGACAAGTGGAGAGAGAGAGAGAGAGAGGGAGTAAGCAAGGTTCTGTAAGGTATCTACAAATTAAGACTACTGCGACTGGATATACAAAGGCATCAGATTGTGTTGATGCAGGAAAATGGTAAGCAGCCCACAGGGGGCCCAAATCCTGTGGTGGGGAGGGGAGGAGGAATTCAAGGGAAGTAAAGAGGAATCTTGGATTCTCTTTACAAAAAATCGCAGCAGCAGAGAAGGAATTGGGGGAGGGAGGAATCGCCATGTGTTACCTCTCCCCGTTTCTTGGTGTCGTGGTTCCTGTGGCGGACAGCAGTGGCCATATTCGTCATCAGCAGCAGAAGCAAGCAAGCAAACCAAGCAAGAGGCCCGTCCTTCCTTCCTTCCTTCCTTCCTTCCTTCCTTTCCTTTCCTTTCCTTTCCTTCCTTCCTTCCTTGTTGGTGCTGCCTCCTCTGGTTTTAGACAGCGAAGAAGAAGAAGAAGAAGCAGCAGCAGGCGATACAAAAGAGAGAGAGAGAGAGAGAGAGAGAGAGAGAGAGAGAGAGAGAGAGAGAGAGAACAGGGGGGAATTGAGGAGGGAGGAGAGGGAAGCTGCTGGCTATGGAGGCGGAAAGCTTCTTCAAAACCAATTTATACGTGGAGAGAAAACAGGGGAGACCAAAAAGAAAGAAAGACAAAGAAACAAAAGAAACAGAGTCTTTGTCTTTTGTTCCTTTTCTTCTTCTTCTTCTTCTTCTTCTTCTTCGTCTTCTTCTTCTTCTTCTTTTCAACGTATGCATGTACGTATTCTATACGCACGGACCGTATAAATGTACGCGCGTACGAAATGCATGCATTCGCAGACATACATAACGACCGTATATTTCCGATCGGGGGCCGCATCGTTTGGTCGATCCGGTCGACCGGGTCGGGATCGTTAGTTAAATTAACCGACGCACACAGATCGCTTGTCCAGAGGCGCTCGATTCGATCTGCATATACTATAGATATATATATATATATATATATTGCTTGCAGAAACTGGATGGGATATCGGATCAATCGGGCGATGGGAGATCGGATCGACCGAATCGATCGATCGATCTCCGTTTGCTTCTTCCTCGTTCGCTTCCCCGATGATGACGATCCTGTTGAGCCAAAAAGAAAAACAAACAAACCCTGCCTCGATTCGACTTCCGGTATCGATTTCTCCATCCTTTGAATCGTATTACCATCGACAACACAACGATTTCTTCACCATCATCCTCATCGGCATCATCAACTTCTTCTTCTTCTTCTTCTTCTTCCTTTGAATTGTATTACCACAGGCACGCGACGATTTCTTCATCGTTCTCCTCCGGCAGAAGAAACGCATGCATGCATGCATCCCTCCTCCGTCCAACGGCACATTGTCCACATTTTTGGTCAAACAAAAACATATGCATGTTGGATGCCAGCGCTGGCGAGCATCATCGAGGGTTGACTCTGTACATGTACTAAGTAACTAACTGCCCAGAGATCGAGCGTGCGCGATTAGCACCTAATCGCTTTCGCCTCGCCGCAAATCAGGCAGCTTGCTTTGATTCAACGTTATAAAACGGGAAGAAACTATCGGGGGAAATTTTAACTAACTAATCACGCAGTTAGCAAATCTGACCGATTGACTGATTGAACCTGTGGTGTCGCGTTTGACCTCCTATATCGAATCTATACCAACCTCGATCCTCGTCTTATCCGATTCCAGATCCGCCCACAAGATCTGCGACGCTTGGGATCATGTCGGCCAACCTACGATTACAAGTTGTGCCTGATGCTGTTCATCACACGAACTTCGAACACGAGGCATCTCTCAACTTTGAGCTTGAACTCTTTGGTGTATCTAGAAAAGCCCTCAATCTTTCCTCATCTACCCATCCCATCCATCTCATCTTCTCTTTTATCTTCGGTCGGAGAAATTATCGCTATACACGAAGAAGCAGGGGCTTATAAGTCGGCCGATCGATCGATCGAGATTCCGTCGATTTAGCGGGTGGTGGGGCGTGCGTCCGATCATATAAAAGCCAACGCGACAAATCCTAGTGCATTTTGGGGTAGCAAATCCATGCAAGTTGGCAGTCATCGATCGATCGATCACCGCCACTTTTGGTTAGCAGTGGCATCTTTTTCTTGTCTGTCCACAATGCGTCGAATGCCCCATCATACATCCATCCATCCATACATACACACACATGTTTCCGCTCACAAGCGGATGGATCAATACAACCACATACATGACACATGCATGCAAGTCATGCGGTAGCAATTCGAGGGCATTCTATGTCGATCGATAGATATATATATATATACACACACACATACATCTATTGAAATTTCGACACCATTGCGTCTTTGTGTGCATGTGTTTGTAAATTGTGTGTGTACCATGCATGGAAAACAAGCAAAAGCTTATATGCATGTAATGTCACTGATGAGGAGGGGGCAAACTACAACCGCACTTCCATGACCATCATGCTTGTGCGCGCACGCGATCGATTCGCTAACTTTAGTTTATGCCCACCGAAAAGCCCTAAATCCGACAAGAGAACGGGGGCTTGACTTCATTAGGAGGGCATGCCGATGCGATGCATGAAACTTACTTACCTACTACTCTCTAGATGGTCAATGGAACTCCCTCTTGTGGTTTAGGGTTTAGAGAGTTCGAGGTTTAGGGTTCAGGGTTTAGGGTTCTCGATTTTCCGAGGCCAAATTTGCCTTGATGATATTATTTATAACAGCACATGCTTTTGCTCCTGTTACTCAATCAGTCAGTCAGTCAGTCAGTGAGTCAGTCAATCAATCAACCCATCAATCAATCACCCATGGATAAATTGGCCTTTCCCTTCTCATATTTATTATAATTTGGTCAGATTTTAGAGCTAGATTGCAGAGGAGGTATGCATATAGATAGATATATGGAATTGTGCTCCTCTTTCTTTCCCATGAAGCTTCTCAGAACCTTACTCCCAAATCACCATTTTTTTCATCCCCTGTCTCTTTGCATCCCTGCCCACTAGAGTATGTACAATACCAGTATTATTGTATACAGGCTGTTAATGCTCAGCTGCACCCAAGAGACATGCATGAGAAGAATTATTATGCAATTTGTTTCAAAAGTGTTCCAATAAAAGGCAGTAGAGAAAGGAAAAAGAGAAAGAGAGTGACAATCAATCAATCATATATGATGCCTGCCAGTTGCTTCCTTCCTGCAATTTTTCTCTCTCTCTCTCTATATATATATATCAATAGAGAGAGAGAGAGAGAGAGAATTTGTTCTAACTCGATGATCCAAGCAACTTGTGCCATCAGAGAGGAGCTGATGATAGATCTTCCCTTCTGATTATTGTTAGTATTAACTCACCATAATTAGCTCATGATCATCAGCAATTCATTTGGCTCTACACAGCGTCTCGATTAACACAATAATACCCCCCGGCAAAGTGTGTGTCGATCGAGATCTCCCCGCATCACGTAAAGCGATTGCATCGCTTTCTTAAACAGCACCCATTATGCCGTCAAGTAAAAAAATTGTCTAAATTAAGTGCTCTTTTTTTATTCGATCATTTGATCGCTGTCGCATCATCAAGTAGAAGACGGACTGTCGTATTCTTATTCTCACTACGATCGGAAGGAGTTCCGACGTGGCGGCCATTAGTGTGCGTCATCAAACTCCGCTAATCGACAATTATGCCGCAATGCATGCAAATTAAGAGTATTATCTCGTGGCAATATCCTAATCGGGTGTAATCTTGATCGACGATGCTTAGCAACAGTTCGACGAAATTACCTGGATCAACAATTCTTGCCATCGGTAAATAAAGAAAACAGGGGCTTTCCGACATATAATCTCGATCTGCAGCGATCATTAAACAACTCGGCAAGTGACGGCGCACGATTCCATTGTCACTCACGCAGGTAACACCTAAACTCGTGACGTGACGGGAAGAGCTTCCGTCGACTGACTGGAAATGCTTTTTCTAAGTTCACGGTAGTAGGTAGGTAGCTGCAGCAATTAAATCAAATCGATCGATTCGATCCATCCATGAATGTATGTTATAACTTATTGGCTAATATTGAGAATGACGAAATCGATCAGGTTATTGAATGACCTGCCATGTTGGAAATGATGTGCTTGAGGAACTCTGATTTTCACCAAAGAAGTTTGCATTAAGCCTGTCATTTCCCATAGCATAAAAACCTCCATGATACCTAAGGGCTTTCGCCGAATACCCACCATGCAAGCCCACCGCATTGTCTTTGTATCTAGAGTCAAAGATATGGGATAGTGGGCAGCATAAAGGGAAAGTTAGCTAGCTTCTTTTTCTTGTTTGCTTTGCCATACAAGAGATGGCCCAGGGTATGTAAAAACTCTTTGTTTGATTGAATGTACTATGGCAGCTCTCACCGTTGAAAACTTCTTCGACATTGCCCATTTGAGGAAGGAAGCTTGGATATGTACATTAGCAATCTGTCTCACTTCCATAATTGCAAAGCAGTACAAATCAATTTGTTTTGGTGTATCACAGCTATACCTGACAGCGCATCGCCAACATGGCTTCACATTCTTGTACCGATTTCATTCCCAAGACATCTTTGAAGACCATTCAGCATCCTTTTGCATCACCATCCGACTCGTTTCACACGTCGATCCATGATAAACTTAGCCCCTCATATGGAGCAAGGGGGCCTCATTTCATGAGATCCTGAAATTGCTGGTATAGAAAAAGACGATAGACAGTTGTGTCGGGCGTTGATCTGTGCATGTCGGAATATGATGAATGTCATCGAGTGAATAACAATGTTATCGACAAAGCATAGACAAATTCTAGTTAAGAAGTTAATAAACAGATACCAAATTATGATTGGAGCATCATTCATCATTCAGCTTGGTTACAAAGAAGCAAAACATTATAGCCCTCAGGCACCTCAACTACTGAGAAACCGAATTCAACATGAAAGGTTATATCAAATGTATGAAGCTCCAAATCCCAATGTCCTATCAGAATATGCTAGAAGCAATCGAATGGAGATCCTATGCCTACGAGTTTAAATGCTACGAAAATTTCAGAGATACTTTCAAGAAAGGAATACCATTCTCTGATCTCGGCTATGCAGGAACAGGAACCTTTGTATAGTATCGGACGGCGAGGGCCAAACCTAGAATTCCAAGAGGAACCGCAAACTGTAGAATTTTAATTACAAATTCTGGTGTCTTGTCCGGGTTATATGAGGGCTGCTTGCTAGGCTTATAAGTCACACTCTTAGGTATCGTCGAAGCATCTATGTCTCCGATACAGTACTTCGTCAACATTTCTCTAGCGGTTTTACTGTGTCCAACATCTTCAAAGTCTTCCGTGGCATCCTTACCTACACATCGATAAATGAAAAGACTATGACATCTTATGAAACAAGATTGATAAATAATGGTACAAATTCTAGTCAATTCTGAGGCAATGTCAGACCAGTTGCTGATAGAATAACATCATCTCCTCCTGGGTGTTCTTCTAGGAAATCTGTGACATTATATACCTGGAAAAAACATCAAACAGAGAGTTGCTCAATCAAGAATCGAACGTAGCTCATAGTTTCCTGACTAAGAACATCCTTATTGATACGTACAAGATACAACTTTAATGCAACTAGTGTAGATTCTGTCTCAACGACCTATCTACACTCTGTTGAGATTTTGGGTACACATTCTGCCCAAAGATGACTGCCAATGTGATAAGAAATCCCATTTCTCTATAGCAACAACTTACACACATAAAGAAACACTCCACAGGATTTTATTGCCTACATGATAATCAAAATCAAGGAATCGGATATATTACATGTAAATTTCCATATTCAACCATGATGTAACCATTTACACCATTATTCTGTTTCAGAGGAAGTTGTATCACACAAAATGTATACAATGCATACATAATGTGGCCTCGTAGTACCATCGCAAATACAAACCTTCGAGAAAGGAAAGCTATCAGCGTTCTGTAGCTCCGAGCCTGTTGTCCGCATTCTTCTCCAAATGCAGGACACAGATTGCAACAGAATATCAAAGTTGACCTCAGAAATGGACAGCATTGTACAAACACTAAACAATCTTTTCAAACAGACAAAGTATGTGATCCCAAGAATGTGTTCATTCAAGGATTTGTTTAGTCTATGATGAAAGGAACCTGAAATTTCATAAACTACATACAGTTGCAAATTGTACATAGAGAGATGAATAGATGACCTAGCAGACAAAAAAATTGAAATACGATTTACATAGTAATGGAGGAGCTCAGTTGTGATTCCCAACATTCAAGAGCATTTACCAATGAACGTTAAAATCGAGAGTGCACATTGAATGTGTGTAGAGAGTGCATTGGAGTAACAATGTGCTGAAAACAAGTTCAAGTGCAGTCATAAGCAGATCAAAATGGTGGAGTGTCACATTCTGAAGCCAAGCCATATAGAAGCAATGGTCTGGATGGTATGCATTGCCGTAAGCAGCAATGATTAATTTGAAAAAAACAAACAGACCCCTTCGTTGCGAAAATAGCAGCATATCAGGAATTCAGTATCAAGAAAAAAAAAAGTAATTTTCATATACATTATTATCACATGCAGCTGACTGTGACAACGCAGCTCAAAAAATGTTAGACAGCACTAAGACATCCCTTGCACGTAAACAGAAGTGACGGAGAAAGCGGAAATTCTTGTCTAAAAACTTTCACACTGGTAACAACACATTTTCCTGAACCAAAAGATGGCATTTGCAATACAGTGCAAATAAAAAGGATTTTGCCGTGCATGTAATAATGATAGAACCTCATCGAACTGATTGTATAATCTCCTGCAATATTCCTAGCAAACTTTGCTCCTTGTTCATGGATCAAGAAGAACTGAGCCCAGTCGGCTGGATCAAACAACGAATGGAGGTCTTCAAAGACATGTGGATACTGATCGGTAACTATAGGTATCAATATGAGGTTTGAAACGGAGAAAAACCGAGTTTAAGAAGATGTTGCATCTAAAAACTAAATGTGCCAAGAAACCTACAGAGCTGCCATGGATTTTTCTTCTGGTACTCTCGGCCAAGAACTCAGCTTAAAGACCCGCACCTTCCACTAAGAAATTGGAAGATCTCAAACTGAACGAACATGGATTTTTCTTCTGGTACTCTCGGTCAAGAACTCAGCTTAAAGACCCGCACCTTCCACTAAGAAAATTGGAAGATCTCAAACTGAACGAACATGGATTTTTCTTCTGGTACTCTCGGTCAAGAACTCAGCTTAAAGACCCGCACCTTCCACTAAGAAA